>JBAIZL010000001.1:380725393-380850393 GCA_036971475.1 Prosapia bicincta
CCAAGAATAGACGAACATCTGTGAGCGCAGTCTAGACTTTTCTGGTTCTACCATGGACTAGGGCTGAAAATAATTCGGACTGAATCGTTTGCCGTGCTTCAATGAATGAGCTCTGGTGGGGACACGAGTCCGTTGCAATCGGATACAATTGAAGAATTAATTGTGTCCATAGATAAGGCATATCGATTGGCATGGGATTACGTCTGACGTCATTGCGTTCAAATCCTAGTCTTGCCAATTGTTAGATTCAATAATTTCAAGGTTAAACAATACTTGATTTTTATTTTGAAAACCGTTCATCACGTATGTATAGATATTGAAATAATAATAAATTAGTTTTAAATTTAATAGACAGTTATTCAATAGGCACCAATTGGTACAAACATGTGAGTGCGCCTGTGGTGTTTACTAACGTCTATGTAGATTAAGAAAGAAGTGTTAGTACCAATTATTATTATTGTATAGAGCATATACCATCCGGTTAGTGTTCCAAGCGATGTCCTACTATCACGTAGACATCATGCATTCCCCAAATAGACCCAGATAGATTTCAGAGTTATAAACACGTTCTATGGATCCTTTCACGAAGGAGGATATGGGAACAAACAATTCTTTATATTTGTGGTACGAGTAAAGAAAGAACATAATAATATCTTAGTGTTAGGGAAAAGAAAAGATATTTAGCGCATATTGTTGGCGGAATCGAAATAACAATAATAATATTATGGTAATTTTAAATTTGACGATCAGTGTTTTAATAGTTACTATTTATATAAACTTTTGTATGTATGTGTTTGTAAGAGAGAAGATATATTTGTGAGAGAGAAAGTGTGTTTGTGTGTAGGTGTAGATGTGTGTGTGTGTGTGTGTGTGTGTGTGTGTGTGTGTGTGTGTGTGTGTGTGTGTGTGTGAATGCTTGCGAGCGAGCGCGTGTGTGTGTGTGTGTGTGTGCGCGCGCAGCCGCGTGAGCTTGTGTGTTATGCGCGAACGTATGTTTGTATGTGTGTGTGTGTGTGTGTGTGTGTTTGTTTGTGAGTGTGTGTGTGTGTGTTTGTGTGTGTGTGTGTGTTTGTGTGTGTGTGTGTGTGTATCTGTGTCTCTGTCTGTGTGTGTATGTGTGTGTTTGTGTGTGTGTGTGTCTTTGTGTGTGTACCAGTCCTTTGTCTCTCTGCCTCTCACCTCCTTTCTCTGTCTGTCTCCCTCCCTCTCTCTCTGTCTCATTCTCTCTCTTTCTCTGTCTGTATATCTACCTACCTACTTATCAATCTACCTATCTATCTATCTACCTACCTATCTATCTTATCTACCTATTTACCTATCTATCTGTTTGTGTTAGTGCGTAACGGGTAAGGTCACTATATTCCACTCGTAAAGAATGCATCTATATCTCTTTATGGCCCCGATAGGGAATGAGGCCTGCAACTCTGAAAACGTGACCCCATGATCCTTTCTGTATGCTCCATCAAGGGGTTTTATCTGCAGCCTTACACACAAATCTTCATAGGCGATAATATTCATGCTGTTGACTTTACTAGTCATAATGATCGCCTAAAATATTTTAAAATATAGACCTACTTCTTAAAATATGTTTATCCGTAATTTTTATTCTCAAGTTAATGGTTTTAGCGAAGAAATCAGACATTTATATACAGGACCAATGACATTCTCTTTACAACCGCATCACTTGTGTGCTAATTTTTTTGTATCAGGATTTGAAATACTATCTGAACTCGGGAATATTGAATGTGATTGAATCATAAACCTGATATAAATATGTTAAGCAGATCATATGGTTGTCAGAATGCGTACCTGTCGACAACTTTTCACGGAGTAATGGCAGGTTAGCGCTTTCCCCACAGTTTGTTGATTTGTTCTGTGCTAATTTATATTTGCAAACGTATACTGCAAACTGATGGTTTTTGCAGGTTAACAAAAAACATAAGTAAAATACTTATTACGCACTTGACGACCAGTGTGTGTAGGTTGGGAGTTAGACGTTTTCTGATAAAAACTGATTTATATAATCTCAGTGAAAGAAAAATAGAAAGAGATATGAAATAGGTTGTGTTAAATTTATTTTACTAATAAGACTAATTAAATTTTTATAAAATATAAAGCATATAAAATTTAGCATTTTTAATATTTGATTTAAGCCAAAGGAAAATCTTTCTTTGAAATTATTTAAAAAAAGATTTGGTTACAACTTTAAAATATTTAGTGAAATAGTTGTGCCTTGGTATAGGTTGGGTCATAATAGGTTGGGTTAGGTGAAGTCAGATTATATAAAATTAAGTCCGATTATGTAGAATCAAGTCAGATAAGGTAAGGTAAAGTCATAGTAGGCTAGGGTAGGTCACATCAGGCTGGTTTTGTGAGATTAGGCTATGTTAGGTTAGGTGAGTAGTTAGGTAGGGTTAAGTCACATTAGATTAGATTGAGTTACATTATGTCAGGTTAGGCCATAATGAAAAACTTCTCTCGGAACACTATAATAGTTGAAGCTTCCACACTTTATTTTGAATTGTAAACGTGTGAAGCCGCCCTGGACTCTTGCTGGATGATAAAACCTAAAGTTAGGCGAGATATCCTTTAAAGAGAAGTTTCGTGCAGTATGTATCCTACTGTACATTTAAATAATTATAAATAATAATAAATTAAAAATATAGCTAACCTACTTAAAAAAATGATACATTACTTAATTTTCAATATACGATTTTTGAATTAATAAATAAATCCCTTAATGGGGGAGGGATTAGTTACGGGCACATATATAGGGGAAACAATAT
This sequence comes from Prosapia bicincta, assembly GCA_036971475.1. Taxonomy (NCBI): domain Eukaryota; kingdom Metazoa; phylum Arthropoda; class Insecta; order Hemiptera; family Cercopidae; genus Prosapia; species Prosapia bicincta. The sequence continues at coordinate 380,728,180 of JBAIZL010000001.1, forward strand.
CCCAAAACATTTCCATTAGCAAACATCTGTATCAACTGAAATCGATGGCAAGTGTTGCAGTGCAACAATCACAAAGTAACACGTCGCTGACAACTCTGCACTCTGGCAGACAAGGTGTTAACACGGCTGGACAGCGAGAGCGAGCAAGTTGTGGAGAGAACACTGTGTGATTGATACTGTGTTCGTTCAACGTGTTATTACAGCTCGTCTTGTAGTGATTGTTATCTCTCTGTTTATTCTAATGGCTGTGGTTATTGATGTGATGGGGACATATTGTTTCGCTCATTAAGAATGTGCTCACCGCACGCCCATTGGCACGGTTATAATAAACCTTTATGCCTCTCACCTATATCGGGCAAAAAACTAACCTCAATGCAGATGTAGACAGTTTTTACAATGGCCAGGAAATAAGTAACTGCTATTGAAAGAGGGAGAGAGAAGGGCGAGAGGTTAGAGAGAGAGAGAGAGAGAGAGAGAGAGAATCAGGCTGACAGACTTTTCAACTATACGATAAAAGTCACATTTCGTAATATTCAAGAATATTTGTGTATTCAAATATAATTTCAACTAATAATATAAGATATATAATAAATTAACTTTTCATCTGTGATTAGTTTTATATCTCAGTAAATTAAGAAACTGCCATTTTACAACTTAGAAAAAGCCTTGTAAACTTACTTTTTTTTACAACCACGTGATAAAGTCTTTTAAACGTGCTTTCAAGTTCTGTCATCACTTTTTTTCACTGAAACAACTTTTGTAAATGTCTACAACTCTGATTACCATGCCGTAGGTTCACCGCCTCCTAATTTACATATGGAACTTCACCACGACCTAGGCAACAATGAAATACTTTTTCTTATTTTGCATACTCTTCGTGCGTTTCTTCGTCGTCTCTAACACTAAATCTCAAATAGCTTTGCTACACGCCTATTCTATTTATAAAGGTTCGCCATACCAGGTGCTTTCCAGAGTAACTAAGTGTCGATGTGGATCCGAGTGTGGCGGGTTTTAACACCTGATAATTTTTATAACATTAAAAAGAAAACAAGGAACTATAATTTGCGAATGCTTTACCGTTTATGGTAACATTAACTTCGAATCAATATTACCGATGGGTCCCTTATCAGTTTTTTCCGATTTGTCGAGGAAGGTTTCCCGGATTCACTCCATCGCCAAAGTACAAAACAATTTTCCCCATTTACGAAATGTTCTTTCACACTGATCAAAAATCTATATTCTGTGACAATTCCTCCTTATTCAGAACAATCTAGTTTAGTATATTTTCTTCAAGAAAGCAATGCTATATGCGCAAGCTACTATTATTGCACTTCATCTTGGCATTAATCTACAAAACATTATTGAACGGGTAAGACTAAATATGCCTGAGGCAAATCTAGTCCTTAATTTAAAAGTAATTTTTGTGCGTATTTTGTTACTTTTATGTGAAATATAAGACAGTAGATCAGTGCAGTGACATTAAAAGGCAATTGATATGATGCTGTATCTCTACATCTCAGGGTCGCAACGAGTAGGGTCGACCTACATCTTAGGGTCGAGTATATATGTAGAGTATACTGTAGACTTGTATGAATAAATGAAACCGCTGACTGCGTTGTTCCCGTACACTTAGTGTTTGGTTTGTGGTGAAACCTTTCCACTTGGCAATATTTTCAGAACCAGGCGATGCCTCGGTACTAGCGATCCTAGGAGATACTGTTTGAACTAGCGTAATAACGGTTGCTTTTTTTAATGCAATTGCGCTCATACTATGTGTTATCTATCAATTATTTGTGCTTTCATTATTATGTGCCATATTATTAAGTGAATATCTTTATTGTGTTATAACTTTAGAAAATAATAAATTTAAAATCCTGATCGATGATAATTAATAAATTCGTAACAAACCTCACGAATCTTTTAAAAAACAGCATTTTTAATTTTTGTCCACAATATCTTCAAATTTATAAAGAACAAGGACTTTTTCTAGAGGTGAACACATCTCTTCGCCTAAGTGGAGTTTAGGTTTACTTGAAATAAGCAAGAATACTTGAGCGAATTTTTCACTATTGCCAGAACCAGGGGGTTATTATATCCTTTTTTTTAGTTCATCTAATTCTATACCATTTTCTTCTCCTTCTTCTTACAAGGGAATGTAACGTGTAGACACTTCAGTATGACTCTGGTAAAGCGTTAGCCTCCTTCGCGTATATTGCAGGCCACGTAACCGTGCACTTGACCTTGAGAGATCGCAATAGGAGAGGTAGACGGTCAGTATGAATACTTTCCTACAAACATGATAAGGGTTAACAAAACACTGACTTACATGAGACGGTAGATATTAGATAAATTCGATGATAAATTAGCTTCATTATGAAATAACAAACACTTTTTAAAGGATGCACGAGGTGTTGATGTATAGAACATTCTAAATAAGTAACAAGTTTTCAAAAGTGATAGTATACCAGAAATCTTGTTGATCTACCAAGGCCAAGTGCACGGTTACGAAGTCGGCACTATACCATTGGGGTTTTATTTCCCTAACTTTATTCTAGCTACATTCACAATATTTTTTTTCGTAGATAACAATAGCCACACTGGTTGGTCAACTGCAAAAACCAGGTCATAACCGTTAAACTACGAAAACAAATAGTATAAGAATGCTTTCGAGTTACTAATTAGGTGTTGCATCGTCAAACTAGAAGTTAAACAAAGACCAAATGCGCGCACAACGAACCCGGTGGCCGTCCCTTAAAAGAACATTTTTTACCGCTATGTCTTACGAGAGTACTTCTATGACAAATGGTACACCTGTAGACACGCACTTATTTATGTCAACCTTTTTGTACAATTTAATCATATAATTAATATTTTCATTTTTCATTTTGAAAATAAGTGTTCAATTATTAAATGTAACAGGAGGCGGTTTTTAGTTCTAAATAAAATAACATATGTTTTTAAAAGTCAATTTCAACTTAAATCTGTTGGATTTTTACTTTAAGTGTTACTATTTATACGCCTTTTCTTTTGTTTTCGCCGCTTGCTTTGTTTTGTAGTGTATTTTCCCTTTCCTTTCACATTGCCCGTTTGTGAAGCAAGGTTCGATAATCTCAATCCAGTTAGTTTGTTTATTATATTCTGTTCATTTTTTTAAATCCTACCTAGAGGATTATTTATAATGTGTGGCAACCATGGCAACAATATAAGGTAATCCAAAGATAAAGTTTTTTTTTATAGATGTTTGAAGTTCATTTCTAGCTATGGCAAAGTTGATTCAGTGGCAAAAGCGCTAGACTTCGAACCTGAAGATACTCAGTTCGAATCCGACCTAGACCACCAACTTTTATATTTCAATTATTGAACAAATATTTGAAAAAACTGTATTAACATCAATTGTTATCCACTATAGGTTAATGTATTTTAACTTGATTAGATTTATAAAAACGTATTTTATTACGATCGAAAATATGTACAAGATATATACCATGGAGAGTGTGAGCTAATAGAAGGAATTGAATAACAAACGGAAATCCGCCCGTTGTTAAGTAAGAACCCATACCCTATAAACTAAAACGTCCTGCTCATCACAAAAGCCATCAGGTATAGCCTTCATAATATAAAGAAATATTGCCTCGACAGTAAAAGTACATACTTGGACCTGAAGTCTAACTATAATGCTGTGCTTTGGTTTATATTTAGACTATAACATTATATGTATTCATGATTTGCTTTAATACGTTTGTATCGGTATTCAACTGTATTAATAAAAAAAGGGTGACCTCAAGCCGGAAAATACATTGGAGATTCAGACTAGCACCTACTAATTGTTTAGTGTGTCTTGTAGCACCCATGTTAAACAGCAAAATGCATACAAACAAAAAAGATAAAATATTCATGTTAGTCCAACAAACTATCAGTTACAAATTAATTATGTACTTAACCAATTACATATTTACCTTGGGTAGTCATTTGTCTTTCTTTGAAACATACAGCAAGTTTCCATAAGGTGACATTTCATTCAATCTTGCGCTAATATATCCCCCTCTAGTAATATCTAAGCAACATTTTACCCCTTCCTTCATCCAGCGCTTATCCTTTAACCTTTACACCGAAATGACACTTTTCTTAAACATTGAACTTTACCCTCACAGAGCCAAGTGTATTATGAGAAAAACAAAACAAATAAATTATTCCAAAATCACTCTGAAGCTAATGAACGTTTTGAAATTTTAAACAGCCAAATAATTAATCCAATCGACTCAGGAGAGAAATAATTAAATCAGTCAGAAAACAAAGGGATTTGTTGTCCCATAGTTTTTACAGCGTCTATCTTTATCAGGGTTATTGGTAAAAAGAAGAATTTCAACTTAAAAGGCATTTATTGGTTAGGACGGACAGAAGGTAGTTTAATACTGGGAGGCTGTTTTTCTTTTTACTTTAAGGGAATGCTGAGGGCTGCTGATAAAATTTTTATTTTGTTGATAAAATACAATATAATGAACACAGTGGCAATATTACAATAAAACTATTTCCGATACCACACAAATTAATCAAATCAATCAACACATAAAGTGACCAAGATGCATTTCGATGTTCATGTAATCAAAAATAGATAGTCCTATTATAATAAAAATACAATGTAGGCAGCTTATTACAATAAAATTATAGACTAAACTATTCTGTTTGTAAGACCTACTTTGTAATTTGGTAATGTTACTTAAATAGGCTGTATAGATTGTATTTTTATTGTAATAGAGCCCTGTGATGATGATTACATTGTATGTATACGTTTAATCTTTGGAACTTATTGTATTAGTTATTTTTGAATAATTTTTTTGATATGGTGAATTTGTGTCAATTTTTTATTTGTGTTCGTGTACAACACTTTAAAAAAACTACGCGATTTAAAAGATAACAATGTAGATTATTAACAAATTACGATCCATTTGAAACAATTTACAAATTAACTTGTCCCAACTTAGAAAATAGTAATGAATGCTTTTGTTTGAACAAAGATGAGTATAAACTGTCCACGTGGCTATAGACATCTAGCAGAACATGATACGACAGTCTTGTACAGGCGTACGTTTTAACCTACTTATAATACACAATATTCCTCCGTATATCACGTGATCAAAGTATTCTTTGCCAGATTTCCTAAGAGCCTAACTTTAATTTCACCTTCGAAGAATGTCGTTACAAAATCACCGAGTATAAATTCGACGGGTTGATATAAAGGTCACCTGTGGAACGCGCACCTCAATCTTAGCACGGTGGTAACTTAATACCTCAGCCGGATATGATGTACATTTGTACTTAACTTGAGGAATGCAAACGTAAAAATGTCAATCCTTCGCTAGAAAATCCTGAGGTAAACGAGAGAACTGTCTGTCAGAGCGTGTACAGTGATTTAATCTGATTCGAGCGTTATGCCGAAGGACGTGTGGCAATACTTCCCTGGTCTCGGGACGACGTCAGAGACTTACCTTAGTAAGAACAATCTCTACTTATCTCTCACATGTCCTCTTTAATAGCGACGAGTAAATGTCTCTCGACTCTGGTGTGAGTTTTGTGGAAAGGATAATGGGCGTGAAACAGCTTTGCTGGCGTGTAACTTTATACAAAATCAGTCTTTAGCTTCATTTAGAGATTATGGTTTTACCACTTTCACTTTCACTTTATTTTCGTTTACACTCAGTTAGCAGCACATATTTATATTTACTATATGTTATTAACAACGGCCGTACGTTGTTCTTCAACCATTCGACGTCGCGCCTCGCAGTAGAAATTTATGACGACTTCGTTAGGATAAGTTAGAGCCTGGCAGTATCGTAGGTCAAGGATGGCCAAATTCTTAACCCTAAATTGCCACTTTATTATTTTTAGTGAAGACGAGGGCCGCACAACTAGCTCCACTCACACATGATGTAGCCAGATATATATACGAAATACGTATATCGTATAATATGCGTTAACTTATATATAAAATAATAAGAACCAATAAGCGTTACGCAAAACGTTTCTTGTACAAGCCCAATTATACAAAGGATCAAAATAAGTATAATATTTATTCATGATGATTACGCTTATCAAAAGACAGTTTTGGGAAAAAACTCAAATTGGTTTAAATTTAATATAATCCATAAGTATTTAGGCCTTAATAAGAGCATTGAGGACGGGCGCAATCATCCAACAGTTCATAAAAATCATTTTGAATTGAAGTCGTTGCAACCTTTAGCAGATCTCGAAGATGGTTGTCTGTGTCTGTTGCGGTGAGCTGATTTTATAAATTTAATTGTTGAAAAAGATCACTCACGTTTCCTACTTTGCCTGAAAAATGGGTCACTTTGCAAGTCAGAGAGCTCTTACTGTGGGTAGGCGCCCTGTTCAACCTATATCCTATAACCTATTCCAACTTATATCATATTTGTATGTTTTATATTTATTAATAAATCAATAATCTAATGTTTTTACATTCTTCTGGCACCAGGTCGCTAGCCGCAAGCGCCCTGAGGGCTGCTAGTTGGTCATCCCTGCCGTAGGTGTTCACTGTCCATTCTTGCAAGAATGCACTATGGACAGGTTTCCTCAGAAGTTAGGCCTATGTGATGCAGATGGACTCGAAGGGTGTAATCTCCTATGTCCAAACGGAAGCTGACCAGAGCTTCACTTCTTTCCAGATATCCTGGGATTTCTTTCACGATACCAAATCTCTCCCAATTTGTGCCTGTGCTCAGGATCTTCAGAGTTCTTTTTGTGGCATTGATGACTGTAGCATTTATCAGATTCTTGGCTCTACTTAGAATGAGCGTGATATTTGGCGGGTTGACTCTGCTGCTTACTTGGCCCTAATTACGGCATTTATTGCCATACATTCTTAAGAGACTGGTTACCCATTGTACGGTTACCATCCACCCGGTCGAGATGAGTTAACCCAGTCTAGAGCGGCATTGCATTGTTCTCAAGCAGTCAGTATCGCCATTGCTCATAAGTACAGTAATTGCTGTCTGGGAGTCGAACAAGAACGCCACTCTGCTCGGATCTAGGTTGTTGGCTACAGTTGTCCAGAAGCTTGGTAGATCTCGCACACCTTACCATCAAAATTACTACCATTCCTTCCAGCGTTCCTGTATGATCTATTTTAGTTTTTTTTAGTTTAATAACTTTTTACATGCACTTTTATTAAGTTATAGTTTTCTTTTACATTTTATATTATTTTTATTATCGCTTGTATTTGTTCGATTTTAATAAGTATTTCTTTTCTTTTTAAATTTACTTTTATCATAATTATTATTGTTTTTCATAATTGCTTACTTCACTATATGGCTATTTCACTTTTTCTATAAGTACAATAATTTTCTTAATTTAGAGTAATAATAAAGTCAATAGAAAACTTTAAAAAAAATAAGCAAGGGGATTTTTAATAAAAGTAAGCAAGTAATGTAAGAAACATTAATTACATTAATAGAGCATATAACAAGAAAGAAAGTATTTATTAAAAGTAAAAACATTTAAAAATACATAAGTATTTTAATAGAAAGCTTGATAGATAACAACTATTTCATACATGAAAATAATAAAAAAAAGTAAAAAGAAAAAGTGAAACAAATATTTTCTACAAATTATAAGCAAAAAAAAACATTAATAATTATAAATAGAAAATTAAAATGGTTTTCAAGTATGATATTTAGTAAAAGTAAACAAAAAATAATAGTAATAGAAAATTGTAATTAATAGAAAATGTATCATTAATTATTATTTCTTGTAATAGTTTTACTTACAATAATAGAAAGTTCAAAACATTACAAGTATTTAATAAATATAAATAAGGAAAAAACTATAGGTAAATACTTTTTTTTATAGAGAAGTTGAAAGCGTAAAAACAGGTTTGGAAGTAAACAAGTAACATAAATTAAAAAAAAATCAATTCCTACTTAAATCAACAATGAAAAATTTTATTTTGGTTTTTTTTATTTTATAATTACAATTAATATAATGAATATAAATATATCAGAATAACAACTTTAAGTGGCAAAGTAGAAAGCTAACATCCTTGCAATTATTCATTTTCCCCTCTATGTATGGCGTAGGACTAATATTTTTGTTCGTTACTATTTATACCCTGTCTTTTTTTGTCACTTACATTGTGTTGTATTTTCTTTTTGCTTTCCATTCGCATCAACCGTTTGTGAAGCAAGGTTCGATACTGTTAATCCAGTTTGTTTGCCTATTTTATTATTTTCCTTCATTTTTAATTTTACAGCATTATTTATGATATTGTGTGGTAACCATGGCAGCAATTTAAGGTTGGGCAATAAAGATTTTGACGACAACCGGATGAGGGCAAAATAAAAATTCATATACATCTTTGAGAAATACATTTCTAGTTATGGGAAAGTTGGCCAACTCAGTGTCAAAGCGATAGACTTCGAACATGGAGATACTCAGTTCGAATCCGACCTAGACATCCACTTTTATAATCTATTTATAATCCATTTTTATAATTTAATTATTGAATAAATATTAGGAAAAACTGTATTAACATCAATTGTCATCCACTATAGGTATACAAAAATGTATTTGAATGTGATTTGATGAATAAAAACGTATTAATAAAGGTTGAAATTTTTTACTAGATATGTATAAGGAGATAGTGAGCTAATAGAAGGAATTTAAAAAAGATATTAATTGTAATAGGAAACATGTATTTATTAAATTTAAACAAATTATTAAAGAAAGAAAAAGTTTAAAAAAATATTTGAATAAAAAGGAAATAAGTTAAAAAATTTCTTATATTTCCTGAAATTTAAAGTAAAATAAATTTTTTTTTTGTGATCGATTTTATCGAGAACGAATTGCCAACCTGAAAACATAAATTCTTTATCCTTAACAAAATCGGTTCACCTTCACCTAATATCTGACCTCTAAGCTATTTCACCTTAATTTCCGATCTGTTACCCATTAAACGACCGTATGCTCACAAAAAATCCGACAAACTAGTTCGGCCAATTAGAATTAATGAGCTGTGTCACGTGACGCTGGTCCGGCGGAATGAGCGAATCCATTATCTCCGGCCGAGATTGCTGTTCTGTTCGTTTCAATTTGCATAATTCCGACTCCGAACATGACTTCTCTGGTCCGACCTGGCCAACATCTTTTTTATGGAGCGAGCGCAAGGCGGGTTTCCCACGAAGTGTATTTGTCTATTATAGTTGCTAGGCAACCTGGTGAAATCGTTCCGCTACCTTCATTGCCAACTGGTTATCATTTCTGAAGGTTATTGATTTATTAACTTCGCACATCACTGCCCCAACCGCTAAAGCTGACGGTTACTAGGAGGAGCTGGTAGGGATCACACGCGCATGCCGCTCTGTATTTGTTAAGTCACTGCCACCCAGTCATTCCATTGAACCGAGTCCTGCATTTAAAGAACTTATCATTCGCGTATGTTCTTTACCTGAGACGTTTCGCATTTTACGATCTAATAAAATTATCTTTTACAATGTGCAATTGTTGCAAGTTGGTCTGCTAAACTAAGAAATATAGATTGTGGAAACTTACCCATATCGTCAAAGTTGTCTTGTTTTTTAATATACAATATCAAGAGCACAGTGATACAATATATTAGAATGAAAATATTGGAAAAAACCACAATACCACAAACATTAATAAAAAATATCAAAAAAAACAAGTTACTTAAGATTAAACCCTTACGTACATTTCGATAACCATTTCATCATGACCGTGAGATCACTCTAGTTTGTAACTTCTTGTTTGCGATATTGTAATTTACAATAAGACCCTCTGATGGTGATGATATGGTCATCGAGATTTACATAATGGTTTAATCTTAAATAACTTGTTTTATTTGTTATTTTTGTGGTATTGGGGTTCTTTCCAATATTTTCATTCTAATTGATTTTTTAATTTAGATGTGTCCCGTATCAGCCTCTATAAGTCATTTTTCGCTAACTTTGATCTCCCTTTCTTTTTTCCATACTTTACAGTAATACAACAAGCACTGAATAATGCAAAGGTGAGTTATACATATTTAATTTTTGTGTTAATTCTAAACAAAATAGTTTTCCCAAACAGCCGGTTCTAGAGACAAATATTTGCCAAAAAGCACATTTTAGGAATATATTTTTCATTTTTAAAATTTCTTTGTGCATTATTGTTAGGGGTTGTATACTCCAACGTTTTAAGTAGCGTCTGATTGTTTATTGTTTTCATTCTAATAAAATATCGTGTCCATATATAACAGCATAAGCCAAAGTCATCAACCTAAGTAAATTTTAGCCTGACAATTTTCAGTTGATTTATAACTTACTGATGCTATTAAGGCAACTATGGAACAATCGTAGCGCAGTTTCCCACCACACCTTAAATGGGTTGATGAGCGCTCCTCTTGACAAAATGGAGACCCAGTTAACTTTTTAACTCGTTTGTCCAGTTCCAGTCAAATGTTTAAATACAACATACCCCTTTTCCTGATATAATATAGCCTACAACATATTCGACTATCATTTTTAATAAGTAAATTCTTTCTATTGTGCTATGCTGTGTTTTAATTATTTTGAAGTCCTCCTAGTCTTCTAGTAGTTTTCTACCGAAGAAAGTTGCTTCGTTAGTGAAGTGAAGAACTCATTAACTCTTAGTTATCATATTCATTCTCAACACCTTGTTTAGAAACCCAACATCGCTCGACATGTCGACACTGAGAATTCAACAAGTTTGCGCCTCACAGTTTCTGTTGGTTATGACGTCATATACACTTCGACTGAGTATTAAGGATGTTATCATAGACTGCTCTTTTGTTGGTATGGAGATGTCTTAAAACAACCACTCCTCTTATCTGTGAGAAGTAGGATTCCAGCACATTCGGATTACACCTATCTGCTTACATATACATGTAACATCCCGATTGTAAATTCTAAAACAACCCTTGTAAATTTCGAATTGATATTATAAACCCTGTTTGGATCTGAATAAAGCATTTCTCATTGCTCTCGTGGAACGACATAGATTGTACGTTTGACGAGTGTAATGTTTTGTTATTCCAGGCGCGTACCAGTGCTTTTCATTTTTATAGTGACGTGATCCAGATCTCTTATATGAAGGACAACAAAGCCGTCACTGACAGTTAACTTGTCACTTCTAGGCGATACATGAGATATAGTTATAGCAACAGTTCTTGATAGGAGATCAGCGGCTTTTCTGACATTGTGTCTTTCGTTTGCCGAAAGTAATAGGCGATGATGAGTTACTCTATGAGTATGTTTTGAGCCACCGTCTTTTTGGTAATCAAATAGTTTTAATAACAAATCATTTTTAATAAATTCTCAAACAGATGATGAAAGCTCTCTTCCAACAAAGAAATTCTTAATAGCTTCAACCCGTGAGTGACATCATACAACGCCCAAATTTCTGTCTGAAGAAGGATTCCTCATATTAGTATTTTCAGCTTTCAATCCAAGTTAGGAAATGAGTTTTCTGTTCGAACTCCTCTGAAACCTATTAATTCAATTAGTTTAATAGCTTACAAAAATTGTTCTAGTCACATATTGGTCAAAATGGTAAACAATCAGTTGTTCAATCCAAGTTAGGAAATGAGTTTTCGGTTCGAACTCCTCTGAAACCTGTTAATTCAATTAGTTTAATAGCTTACAAAAATTTTTCTAGTCACATATTGGTCAAAATGGTAAACAATCAGTTGTTCAATCCAAGTTAGGAAATGAGTTTTCTGTTCGAACTCCTCTGAAACCTGTTAATTAAATTAGTTTAATAGCTTACAAAAGTTTTTCTAGTTACATATTGGTCAAAATGGTAAACAATCAGTTGTTTCCACTTTTCTGCTAGACATAGAATATCCATGAGTTGTATATTAATTAGTGGTCTCACAATTTGCCTTATTTTATTCTTAGCAAATATCAGATTTAAATTTCATTTCATCTTAGCTTGCAACATCTTTCCGAAGGTTATCTTTTAAAATGGCTGTTTGTCCTTTTAATAAAAACAATCTTATGACTGAAAATTCAGTTAGTGTTTAAATCTTGCTTAGCCGCCATTGTGGATGTTTGAAAATGTCTCTTAAATAGGACAGTATTTTGGTTGAGATGCATCGTATTGTAATGGCTTTTGCTACATCTTCTCAATACTACTTAATATAACCTTTTGGGATAATCTGCTTTTGGTAGGAATAAAATATCGCTCCATATTTTCTTAGCGTGTTTCAAACTTGAAATAACGGATCGTTCCTCTAGTAATTCCCACACAAGCTTAGGTTAGGTTCGGTTAGAGTAGGTTGAGCTAAATTACGATAAAATAAGGCGGGTTAAGTTAAAGATTAGAGTAGGTTGGTTTAGATTTTGGTAGGTTAGGTTAGGATACGATAGATAAGGGTAGATTAAGTTAGGTTAGGATAGGATACGTTAGTTTAAGATTGGATAGGCTATGGTAGGGTAGGTTAGGTTAGGTTAAGATAATTTAGAGTAGGGCGGGTTAGGTTAGGTTAGAGTAGGTTAAGCTAGGTTACGATATAGTAGGGTAAGTTAGGTCAAGATTGATTAAAGCTACTTTTTTAATGACATAGACCTACATGATTTTAGATAGATTTATTTGAAGCTGTGGTCCCAAAGACTATCTTTTCTTTCCATACTTTGAAATCAAATCTATTCGTTTTTCAATCTTCATGAGTTTTATTTTCGCAAAAGAGGGCGCATCGCAATTTGGGCCCATTTGGCGGAACGTTTGTTTGTCCTGAGAACTAGTACCGAGGAACAAAGGAACGAGTCCGTGAGAGAGCATAAAAACAAGTCCACAAAATCGATATTTAACTGCCATAGATTACAGAGGCCTAGCTCATGAATCGTCCGACTCAAAGATCCGCATCTTTTAGTCAGGTCATAAATATTCCTGCGCCAATTATTCTTTCATCTTTATCGACCGTTCGCTGTGAAACAAGTACCAAACTGTTTATAAATTATTTTTATGAATGCTTTTTTTAAAATTGCTTTTATGAACTGAAACAGAATGCTCAAATATAAAAAAATAACATCTAAAATAAGGAAACTATTTAGTATTTTAAGTCATGTTCAAGAAAGTATCAAGTAATTAGAAACGTATTTCAAATACTTTTTAAATGTATTCTTTCACATTTACAATCAAAGATTCTATTTAAGAATACAAGACACGTTAGCAGGAAGTTATGGCAATACTAGGAACGGCAGAAAATTATGTTGCCTAACCAATGTAGGCTAAGTGGAGTCTTGTAGTAACGTAGATTATCATAAAAATAATTCTGATTAATTAACAAATTTCCTTGAAACAGATAATAAACTTGAGTTTAGCTGTAAGTTTCTACAGTATAAAGTTTACCTAGCTTTCCTTGATCAAGCAATCCATGTCCATCTTTACATGGATTAAGAATTTAGCGAGGATTTTTTAGCTCAATATAAAGCCACAATATATAATATTTTGAAACTATCTTTGAAATTAGATCATCAGATATGTTTATTTTGTTTTAGTAGGTTAGGTAAGGTTATAGTGGGTTAGGTTAGGATGCGATAGGTAAGGATAGGTAGGATAAGTTGACTTAGAATAAGGTAGGCTCCGTTAAGATAGGATAGGATAGGGTAGGGTAGGTTAGGTTAGGTACGACTGGTATGGGTAGGTTAAGTTAGGTTAGGATAGGGTAGGTTAGGTTAAGATAGGACAGGTTAGGGTATGGTCAGCTTAGGTTAGGATAATTTAGGGTAGAGTGGGTTAGGTTAGGTTAACATATATTTAGGTTAGGAAAGGTTAGGTTAGATTAGAGTAGGTTAGGCTAGGTTACGATAGTGTAAGGTGGTTAGGTCAAGTTATATTAGAGTAGGGTAGTTTAGGTTTGGGTAGGTTAGGCTAGGTAGATAGATAGTTTAGTAAATCCTAATACTCCATTCTGTCAGATTTAATTAAGGGCTATAGCCTAAGTGTATAGAATTGATCGTCTAACTTAAAACTATCTCTATCGGGAGAGTAAGGAACTACCCTTTGCAGGTAGAAAGCTAAGGAAGGATAGTAGGGATAAAGGTAGTAATTTATGGCACACAGCTTCCTTGGTACTAAAAGTAAGGGGTAGATAACTGTACAGATACAGTCCTTCCTCTGATATCTGGAGTGGCAAAGAAACACTCGTTCTCCTCCAGTCGAGAGCACATCTCAGATCTACTTCATGTAGAGCAAACGGGAGCCCATAATTTTCCATTATCCAGGGTATCAGGAGATGTCCTAATTTTAAAACGACCTGTTTCCATCCATTCCTCATTATTCTTTTTTTCACAAAGGGGCAAAACTATTCTTTATGCCCCCAAAAAAGAGTAGGTTTACTTGAAGTACGTGACTCTGTAAAAGTGACCCACTTCCGTACCTGAAGGATTCATGTCCTTACATTAGCCATGTCTATGCGTATATTCACAATTTTTCTTTATTCTTCGAGGTTAACAGTCATACTGATTAAACATCTTAAAACTATATGAAATAAAATAAAAACTCTCGCATTAATACTACGGTGCTACACCCTGTGACTATTTTTAAAACAAACATTATAAAAACACGTCATTTTTGTACAAGTTTGGAGCTACATGTCGAATCATAATTTAAGAGTCAAGTTCCAATGATTCTACAATGATTAAACCCTAAAACTGGGTACAAAAATATTTCACATAAAAATACCTGCTCGCAGGGCAGTGTTGTCTACCCTAAAATTTAAAAATTATATTATTTTTGTTTTTTTAAAAAGTTTTAAAAAATAATAGTCTACTGTTTATCTTGTTTTTATCACATTTTTTAATTTTTCGTTTGATTTACCTAAAAAATAGTTCAATCTATATTTGTGTGTGTATTATACCCATAAAAATAACAAAACCTGGTTTTAAAAACACAGTTGACAAATAATGTCAAATTACTTAGGCAAAATAGAGCCTAAATAAACAAATGAAATATAATTGGGAGTATAATTAAAACAAATTTCACGTTTATTTATATATTTTATAAAAATCATTGGATATACAGCTGTTTTTTTCCTTTACACTGTTAATGAAAGTTAAACACGTAATAGAAATATGTTACGTCATACTGAAACACAGTTAATCGACGGCCAAAGAAAAATCATACACTCTCCGGCATTGGCATATTTCTTGAGTAAAATATAGATATATTCGTATCTCATAGATGTCATAAGTAGGGCGTCTTCAGAAATTTGAAGACAACGTGATGTATTCGTGAGTTTAATGGAGGCAATGCCTTCCCATTCTGCGCACGTGAAGCCTTACTCACATAACCTGCACCCGTTGATGACTTCGCCATTAATTAGAGCTACTGCATTAACGCAAGCAATTAAAATTATAATGCCGCTTAAAACTTAATAACTACTATAATGACTTAATTTTTCTACTTCAAGCTAATGAGAATCAATGCAATTACAACGTGAATATAAGGTCAATGTATGCATGCCTCTTTTATATGAGCTGAGTTTATAATATACCCACTAGATAGCAGCGCCCGGTGTTGGAAGAAGAAGAAGAAGAAGCAGGCAACACGTACATGATCGCGAACATAATTAATAACTTAATACCGTGTTATGCTATCGGTACATGCAGCCGCCTGCACGAACTCAGCCATATATTAGGTAACGCCGGTTTATATGAAGGTAGGGGCAATGCTTTATCTTTCCACACACTGTAGTGGCTGGACCTTTACGCTTCACAGTTTTGTTCTTCTGCATGAAGAACAGCAGGTGTCCTTATATTTACTACTGATGGCATTTGGAGCATTGCAATTATTCATGAACTTTTCAGAGTTTATTTTGCAATTTACCGTCAGATCTACACCAAATAATAATCAAGTTTCTCTTGTTCTCTTCTTCCTCTGTTTGAAGATGTTGATCTTTGTGTGCCTCAATAGAGACAGATTTATTTGAAGTAAGTGGTCATGCCTTCACAAGCCAAGTTTCTCACCAAGCCACGGCACCAGAAATATTTATTTCTTTTCTTCAATCCTACCTACTTTGCATTTACCTTTTCTTATTAAAATCCATGTATACGAGTGTAACTAGGATCCTCCTTCCTATAACCTCCATAATAACTAGTTCTTTCAGCCCTTAAGGGATCATTTCCATAAACCAGGTCAGGAAGATTAAACATTTTAAACCTAGACATATCTATTATTCGTACATATTAGGAACTTAAAAACATTTTCCTGTTACTCACTTTATTGTACATAAATATCTCAACTACTGCTTACAGCTCTGTATCAAAACTGTTGCATAGACACACATTGTGACTCCGATAAACAATAGGTTTACCTCAGGGATGCATCTATTTATTTATGAAATATAACATTACCAACCTTTCCCCATTACGTTTTCCACATGAAACTCCATGAATTACGAAAGTATTATATCCTCAGACTGTTACCTACTCTCAGTCGGGGAAGTAGGAAGGTTGTTACTCGTTAAATTATGGTGTAGTGTAAAGGATAGTGAACGATAGAAGAAGCAAAGTTATTAATGTAAAACCGCAACAATTCAATTCCATGTGGCTATGAATAAATGCTCCCCCATTCTTACTTTATTCCACTTACTGTCCCTCTGAAAACATCAGACTCTAAGTACTGTATTTAAAAAGCAAAAATTATCAATTTCGACACTCTTAAAGATGACCAATTGTCGAAACAAGTTAACAATATTTATAATATATAACGTGATCTGTAACGTAAACATCTTTTTTTTTAAATTTTAACAATTTATTAAAGTAGTCGCCATATTAGATTCCATTTAATGATTTTTTCAGTATTTTACGTTTTATACAGAATTACATTAAAACTAACTCAAAATGCTCAAGATTTGTTTAAGACGATTGGACTATATCCAGCCCTCTACCTGAGCAGGCTAATCGTTATATTACTAGACTAATAATTTAAAGATCCCAAGTTCGTTCACTATTCCTTGTAGGCCTCTCTTTTAAGCACGTGTGAAGGAACGGTCACTTCAAATAACCGATCCTTAACACGTAGTTTAGACCTATATTTCGTACCTAGAGACATTAAGTCCTTCCTTTACTCCGCTTTATCTTAAATTCTTTGGCTTTCTTCTTATAATTGAATAGACAGCTCTTCAACTTCCCCAAAATGTCCATGTCCAGGTTGAGCCCTGAGTTATTTAAATGAGTAATTTTGAATGGTTTACAAAAACTTCTTAAATGTCACTTTTTATTATACCAGACGAATTTCGAAAAAAAATAACTAATTTTTTAACACCACATGATAATGAACTAGATGGTTCTTACAAATGTAACCCATATACGAGTAATTTGTTATACACTATGACAAGAATACCAGTGTATTCATTCCAAATTGATATTTTCGCCAGTCCTAGCACCTTTTACGGCTGGCATCAAGTAATACAACTAGCTAAAGAACAGTATCTACACCAATGCACTTTGAAGGAGTGTAGAAGATAGACAAGGTGTGGAAAACAAAGGCGAATAAAAGTGATTTTAATGCGGAAGGAAAAGCATTCTCCCCACATAGCAGCATAAAACTAGACACATTATATAGCGCCTTAAGCCCGGTTTGTTGCGATCGTCTGGGATGCCAAACTTCAGCCACGCCACTTGATGGCAAATCTCTATACGTGTGCGCACAGTATTCGACTGTCCCGTGGCCTTGGCCCGAGGAGGCGCTCGCTGCGCTATTGTTTGATACAACATCCAGATTACGGGTCATTGTAGGTTAAAGTAATGGCACTAACTGAACAGGTTGCTCGAAACCAGTTGAATTTATTGACTTGATTCAAACTTTTGATCCAGTAATTTGTCCTTGTCATGTTTGTGCAAGTACACGAGTAACCACGCACGTGTAAAGTCACGGATAGTTTACGACTAATGTCAGTTTACGGTATTTTAGAATTTGTTCTTAACCCTATATTAATATTCAAATGCTTAGGAAAAGTACTTTTAGTACAAAATTACTTCGATAGAGCGTAGTATAAACGCTTTAAAACAAACCAAAAAACAACTTAGCCGTCATGACAATTACAAGTTCCTTGATATATTAAAGAAAAGATATAAGGCATATTAGAAATATAAGAAGCATATATAAATATTTATATATATATATATATATATATATATATATATACATGTATATGTGTGTGTGTATTTGAACTATTTCAATACAAAAAAAAAAAAAATTCAATAAACTCTGATACAAATTATATAGTAACTAAGACATGTATATTTGTAATAGGTAAATGATCTAATAAATTACCTTCATTACATTAATTCTTGTACTAAGTTACGAATTATCATCAAATATTAGTTAATTTATTAAGTAATCAAAATGTTTGTAAATAATCTTGTAAACATTTTATTATACCTACGAGGCATAAGTTTGCATAAATTTAAATAAAATTAATAGCGCAAGTTCTCACGCATAACTTCTTTTATATAAAGAGAATCAATTATCTACATAACATGGAGAATCAGGATTGCAGCAGGAGGAACTAACCTCTACCAGAAGCATTATTAATATTCTTTTTAATTTGTATCAATTAAAAATATTTTAATTTAGCCTTACTAAATTATAAATTTTGTAAGTTATTCATTTCAAACTCTCACCAGGAAATTAAAATATGATAATTTCAAGGCCGTTAGCTTATTAAAATGAGCTGACAGTAAACTGAAAGTA
The DNA here is from genome assembly GCA_036971475.1 of Prosapia bicincta. Classification (NCBI taxonomy): domain Eukaryota; kingdom Metazoa; phylum Arthropoda; class Insecta; order Hemiptera; family Cercopidae; genus Prosapia; species Prosapia bicincta. The sequence goes on from JBAIZL010000001.1 coordinate 380,746,906, forward strand.
TTTAATAAATATGTGCACAATGTCAATAAAAGATTACAGTATGCAAAAACTTTCAATTTTGAAAATTTAAAATTAGCTTTCAAGACCTTATTAATTTTCTCAAGCTTTCACCTGATTTCGTAAATAAACACTACCAAATATACGTACGTATAATGTTCTATGGGTAAACTTTAAATTGGAATAAATTTAAGTTAAGATAAATTTAATTCAATCGTTTTGTCAAATTGTGAACAATTTGACATATTAAAATGACGACAAATGTTATTTAATTATAAAACGCTAGCCTTCAGGTATGGATTTAGATCAAAATCCTCACAGAAATCCAATATCACCCCGAAGAGATTTTTAGTTGCTATATGGCATAGATCAAACAAGGAAAGTAAAACAGATAAAAATAATGATTAGGCCTCCCAGGAGCCCTAGAACTGATCGTACACTTATTGTTTTCGCTTCGCCATTAGGTAGAGATCATCACACGTTTTGAACGTTTCTTACGTATTCACAAGGCTTTACAAAACGGTATCGTTTAAACAAAACAAAAATAATAATAATAAACAGGGTGTGTGTGCTATGTTAGTGCGTCTGTAAGGGGCATAAGATTTGTTGAGGTCCGAAAACGCTATTCAACGAACAAAGATTTTCTCCATGATAAAAAAAATTCAATAACGTAGATGGAAACACTTCCCGTCAATAGTGGGGCAAAATAGTAATGGGAGGGCTGCTTTTTGCGCCCTCATAAATTACATTAAAAGATAAGAATTATTTTCAAAACGCACGTACTTACAAAAAAGGTAACATTCAATTCCACCGCAACAACGCTTGATATGATCCTTTTCCTCAAATGTGTAATCTATTATAAGACCAGCGTATCTCTACAAGTACTAAAACTTTATTGCACCTACTCATCCACATCGCTGCCCGTTCATGGATGAGTAGTGGGTAGACATTTAAATGTATAATCGAGGTAGAGAGCGGCGCGTGATCAAGCTGGCAATGGTCTTTTGTCGCTTTATTTATTATGGAAGCTTCATATTCTTACCAAGTCACACTTTTCCTCCGAAAGTCCTAACACATCGCTAGAAGTCCTAACACATCCTACCCATACATCGGCCATGAGGCAGGTATAAACTTCTCTATACTCTCGGTAGACAGCGGTGCGCCATAATCAAGCCGGCAATGGTCCTTTTTCATTTTAATTAGTATGGGAGCTTCATACACCTGTCATATCAGAGCTTTATTTCACATCGCTACCCATACGTGTATATAATGCAGGAATACAGTTCTCTAAAATCCCGGTAGAGAGAGGTGCGACGTAATCAAGCCGGCAATGGTCCTTTTTCATTTTAATTAGTATGGGAGCTTCATACACCTGCCATATCAGAGTTTTATTTCACATCGCTACCCATACGTGTATATAATGCAGGAATACAATTCTCTAAAATCCCAGTAGAGAGAGGTGCGACGTAATCAAGCAGGCAATGGGTCCTTTACATTTTAATTATTATGGGAGTTTCATACACATACCATATCAGCGCTTTATTTCACATCGCCACCCATACATGTATATGATGCAGGAATACAATTCTCTAAAATCCCAGTAGAGAGAGGTGCGACGTAATCAATCAGGCAATGGTCCCTTTTCATTTTAACTATTATGGGAGCTTCAAACACATACCATATCAGAGCTTTATTTTACATCGCTACCCATACGTGTATATGATGCAGGAATACAATTCTCTAAAATCCCAGTAGAGAGAGGTGCGACGTAATCAATCAGGCAATGATCCCTTTTCATTTTAACTATTATGGGAGCTTCATACACATACCATATCAGAGCTTTATTTTACATCGCTACCCATACGTGTATATGATGCAGGAATACAGTTCTCTAAAATCCCGATAGAGAGCGGTGCGCCATAATCAAGCGGGCAATGATCAGTTTTCATTTTATGTAGTATGGGAGCTTCATACACATACCATATCAGAGCTTATTTCATATCCCTACCCATAAGTGTGTATGATGCAGGAATACTCTTATCTATTATCCCGGTAGAGAGAGGTGCGACGTAATCAAGCAGGCAATAGTCCCTTTTCATTTTAATTATTATGGGAGCTTTATTTCACATCGCTACTCATATATGGATAGGTCCTGGTAGTTGTTCTCAATTAGACAACTTTTAGTAATTACAAGTCTGTCATTACAGCATCCGGACTACAGAGTCCAAATAGATGGTGGCACAAAACATATAAAGTACGTGGCAAGATAAAGTAGTGGCACCTCAGTCAGTTCCAACATGTCAGCAGCGCAGTAACAACTGTCATAGTACGTATATGTAACGGCACACGAGTAACGTGTCAGCAGATATTATCTCATTAACATGTTATCTCATCATCTGACAGCCACCACAACAACTTGATTGTCATGGTAGGCTTCAACACCTACAAAAGTTGCGGAACAGATGTCACAACTTTATGCGCGTCACATCTTCTGTGAACATGAGTAATGACTTGTATCTTACTTCGGGGACACAGCTGTTTCGTTCATTTTAGTTTCTACTAAAGATAATAAAAACAAAAGTAAATTCGTGGCCTTCACTTAGCTTTTCCCTTAATATGTGTTAATGATTAAGAATATGGTAATTTAGAATTCATTGTTTTAACACTTTATTATGTTTTAAAACTTTAATGATAAAACAATAAGCTTAAAGATAATTCTTAACTATATTCCAGAACGCATTTTCATCATATACGTTTTCCCTTCTCATTATGGTATTATTAGAAAATTAATAAGATGTAACAAATTCACTCTAAAATAATCCATCAAATTATAGAAACCTGCGCCTTCACTGCTAATGCATATAGGAAGTCTTGGACTGAATCCAAACCTTCTTAACGAAGCTTTGTTAGATCTTAGTTTTTTTTTAAGTAAGCCATTTAAAATTTAATTTTTTCTGTCCATGCTCTTACTTTCCAACATTCGGTTATTTTTTTCGTTCGTTTAGTTTTCTCTCGTGCTCAAACAGTGTCATGAATGACCCTGACAGTCCAAATTAATATTATTTTCACCTAAAATCAGAAAACATTTGTTCTCAAAATACTAATGCAATCTTGATAAAACTAGAATTTGAATAACTAATAAACACTTTTTATAATTATAGCAAAAATATGTCACTCTTGAGAATGGCCAAAAAGGAGAATATAAATGTATTTAATAGGTTTAGATAGTGTTAAAATATTTATTAGATAAAAACTTATTTCATGTATTTTACTAAACCTGGTGCTTAGAAGTGGCAAATGAGCAAAATAACCTTTTCAAATAAGAGTAGGAAAACAATGTATAATTTATAATCATTATTTAAAATTTATTTTAATAATATCTATTATAATATATAATATTAGACCATTAGTTGATGAATAATATTCCATTATAAAATTTAAATTCGAGAATGTAAAATAAAGAAAGTAATATAAAATACAAGCAATAAAAAAATTGCTTTATAAAATGATACTTTATCGCATTTTATGCAAATATATGCGATATATCTGAATACATAAAAATTGTATATGAAAGTTATATAATTATAACCTGTAAATAACCTCTTAGTATAAGTTTAAATAGCTGAAATCTTTAACTCACTCAGCTTTCGGAAAACTCCGGTACAATCCGTTCATCTTCGGAAATCTGACGGAAAATGTTCTTATGATGCGGGAATTGAGTTTATTTTCTATTCTCAAAAATTGTAGAACACTAAGAAATATTTTTCACTTCACTTAGATAAATAATCTCACAAAACATTTTTTTAAAACTCATATATATATATATATATATATATATATATATATATATATACATATGTCTAATAAGAATATAGACCTATTAAAATATTGTAGTAACATTATAACTCGTTATGTAAAAGTTTGGCGCCATTCTGCTCAAAGGCGGTGGTAAATTATTTTTATTCCTGACACTAATTTTAAGATTCACACAATTAGCATAAGTATAAATACTTTATATTTACCAGCAGCAAAAAGTTCTCTATAAATGATAATTCAATAGAATACACACTCATATTTTAACAACAGGTTCTATTGAAGTGGTAATGTAATTTGAATTATACGCATCGCAATCTCGGCGCTTAAATCCAGTTAAATCCAAGTGGACAATCGTGCGGTATCGCTTAAAGCAACAAGTTGTTGATTTCACAACATGAGCATTGAAATGACGCATTGATTATGAAGTTGACGACGTACAGAATACTGCTTAAACACAAGATTGTTACGGTCGACAAGCGCCACTAATCGACAACTACTCGGCATTTTTAGCTTAGGAACGGTTACCTAAACCAAAGGAAATATTAATAATAAATTTAATTTTTTAAAATTATTATACCACTTTTTTAAAACTGACAAAAAAGTATTAAAAAAAATTTCATGGCTCTACTAAAATTTTGAGGGAGAATAGCTAGTGTATTTATATAATTGTAATATTTGTAGAGAAAGACGTGGCACTTAGGTAATTCATGATAGGTAGGAGGAAATGAATTAAATTACATGGAAGTGAAAATGGAATTCCTTTTAATTTAATTCATTTACTCCTCCTTAATTATCATGAATTGGCTGCGCCCCCGTTTTTATCTCTAAGTATTACAAATATATCCAACGCTACCTCAAAATTGTTAAAGGTCCATCAAAAATTATCTTATACGTTTTAGTCCGTTTTAAAAACGTGGAATATTGAAAAACGTTTTTTATTTAATTTATTATTTTCTGTTTTTTTAAGTCTTATGTAACAATTTCATAAAACAGCTGATTGTACGTTTTAGGTTTTAATGTAGAACATCTGTTTAAACACGTAAGTTACGTTACTTTAATAAATATATTTTGTTATTTTAAAGGTTATTATTCAATACTTTTCATAGATCGATAAATATGTTAGTTTATACTTCAATAAAAGCACTATAATTATTTAATTGAATATAAACGCACGTGTAGGTCTCTAGCTCCTCAAGTAAATCTAATTTGTTTAAACAAACTTAAAGCGGGTGAATTTTGTAAAACACGTAAGCTCCCCATCACCCACGTACGATTTGTTTAAACAACTGTTGTTTAAACAAATGTAGAGACAAAAAACCGAATGAATATTGCACTGTCAATTAGTTCTGATCTGTGTTTAAAATTTCAGGTCTCCATCTCTTAGGGAAGTTAGTTTAAACTCGATTGCAAAATTCCACCCGGACAGACAGATATGACGGAAACCGAACTAAAACAATGTTTCAAAAAGATGACAATCGTTGAAGTGAATTGAACGCTAGATAAAGAACAGCTGTGTCTATGAATCCTTTTTAACGCGTGCAATAAGACAAATAATTTAAGTGCATTACAGAGTAACGGGGTAGTTAGATGAACACTTAGTGGGGTTTCTCACCAAAGCCGGACCGGGCGATGCCGAGTCGTGCGATAATCGCCTGGTCACTAAATACGCAGTATTTATATGGAAGGTTTCAAATTCAACGCCGAGCCGTTTAGTGCAGTCCTATCTTTCGCCAATTCAAGCGTTTACTGTCAAGCGGTTTCTGCCTTTGTTCTGTCTATTTCAATGTTCCAACCTAGTGAGTCAAGAAACATTACGTAATACATTATTTAAAGTTTTTTTTGTTTTTTACATTTTATTAATTAAAAATACTATTATTGTATTATAACATAAAGTACGAGGCTTTAGAGTAAATTCAGTTAGTTGCTAAAATAATTATCTGTAGGATTAGCGAAGAAAGACACAAATAGTTTGTAAAGTGCCGACAAAGCAGGTACATCCATTATCCTTTTCCGGGAACGCTATAAACTGTGTGCCGGCAATTTGACAATAGAAGGGTCCAAACTTATTAAGGACGGGAAAATCCACTGATCGATATAGCCTGGGAAAATAACCGTGTACCGTTAGACGGAAACTGTGGGAACTTACAAAGAACACATTGGTAGTGGGAGAGATTAGGGATTTCATAAAAACTAAATGATCGAGAGACGGGAGGAAGTTTTGAAGGGAACTCGGAAAGAAGGCAGTCGGATTGGTGGGGACAAGGATGGGAGTGTTATAAAAAGAACAAATTGTTAAATTAAGTAAAGAGTTTTTATAAGTAAATTTTAAAAAGTGCGACGTAAAAGTTTTTTCAAGTATTAAGAAAGTAAGTTTTTGTGTCAAGTGTAAGCGCAGAAGGTAACCAAAGCCAAGATTCCAGGAGCTCTACAAAACTATAAGTATTAATTGGATATAAGTGTAGCCAACAGAATTTATATTTAGTAAAGTTCACAACAAATTTAAATTTCATTACAATTTGTAAAATTTAATCTAGTTTCACCATTTCTAATTTAAGAAGCAAAGTTCCCGTATTAGCGACCCGAGAGCAACTAGAAAATTTTAATACTGAATTTATTATCTTTGTTGTGTTATTTTATTAGAATTCTAAAGCCTCAAAGTCCACCTTTATAATTGTAATGTTAGTTAAGATATCAATCCTGTCACTGCAAAATATTTAATATAAATTTGGTATAATATGTAAAGAAATAAATGCAAGTGATGTTTGAAATTTATCAGATTGTTAATTCTTTATAAACCTGAAGTTGTGACATTGGATAAGTAAGGTAAATAAATAACATTAAAAATAAATTATAATTATAACAAAAGTTAAGTTATAGTATTGATATTAAAATAGGCCTATTGATTAGTTCGATTCAAGAAAGACTTCCCTTGTGGGATCAATGTAACAACAAATACAAGCATACAAATCTGCCGCTCGACAATATGTAATATAGTTTTTAACACTCTAATATCCACAATAATACAGTTGTTAATGTTATTTTTCCTTTCTTGTAGCAAAGAATTCAGATATTGTAGCAAAGAAAAATGGAAACATTTGAGAGACAACTTTTGGAGTGAATTAATAGTTCGGAGTTTCTCGTATAGAGTTACGAACTGTCCCCGAGCCTCGTGATCTTTATTGATATTGTGTGTCCAGTATTGCCTTCTTACTCTCACACATTCATCAAGTGAGGAACTATGCAGCTTATATGACGTTATTATTGCACTACGTTGCATCTGAGAACTGGTAGGAAGGTAGCACTTCTCACTACAAGGAAAAACTACTTGCGAATCGGTTTTAGTGCGAACGCATAGCAAATCTTCCTCTGGCCTCGCATCTCATCGTCCCGCCGGCCCGGCTCGGCTCAGAAGGATATGGAACGTTGAGGGCTAGATTAAATTAAGGGATTAATCTCTGCGACCGTAAAAGATGAATAGGTTCCAGAAGAAGGGCAGTTTCCCTTAAGTACAGTTAATCCCACATATGAGCAAGTACAGTTAGAAATCGTGTGACATTACGATAGATTCCGCATCGTATAACTTAATAAAATATAATTATTTTCCCCCAAAACGTTTATAAGAATCATGCCTTGGTATATTTTGGGACAGAATACCAATTTTTATTTAGGTACAATAATTTGAACGTATAATAATTTATATACTCATCATTAACGGCTCATATGATATCAGGAGCTGATTTCTAATTTCTTTAAAAATCCGTAGGATTAGAGTAGGATTCTGGAAGTTGAGGGAAAATTTAGACAGACAGGCAATGTAGCACTAGTGACAAATCTCGTTGGAAATATAAGGTGAAAACAAAACAGAGTAGGTAAAATATTATTATTTTTGTCCTTTCCTACATGAACCACAAGCTATTGCAAAATTAACAAAGTCACTGCTTAAGTAGTCGTTCCCTAGTAGGACTTGTCCTAGTTTGTATTACCTTCCCGATCTTAATGGTTGGGACTAAGCTAATTTTCATCCCTGACTGATAAAATATTTTAGTAAATTACACCAATTACATAGAAATTATTTAACTACATCAGCCTTTGCTTAAACTCGAAATTTGTAAAACTACCAAGCTCGCCCGGTGACGTCAGGAGAGATCTCATGTTTATGAATGGTTAATTTAACCAGTATTGTCTCCATGTAAACCAGCCAATACGAGAGTGAATTGCTTGCACATTAGTGCCAGCCGATTGTAAGACCAGAAAGAAACACGTGTTAGCGACACCCAAGGTCACGTGACATCCGTCTAACTACGGCACTATTTAGTAAATTACGTCCTAAACAAAACGGCGAGACAATTAAACGGTGTGTGATAACAAATATGAGAAGATAACTGTATTTTGGAAAATCCACTTGCTACATTCATGTGTAAATACTCATTAGCGCTTACCAAGTTAAGTTTTTTAATTATATTTTCATCACTTGCTATAACAGATGCTATTGTAATTTCACTTTGACTATATATATTTTGTACAAATTTTCAATCTTTAATACAAAAACGTTTCTATTCGTGCAATGAAGTTCAAATACAATTTTTTAAAAATATAGTGAATGACTATAGATGTAAATACAGTTTTTTTTCCAAATATTTCATTAACAATTAAATTTAAAAAACTTAATGTCACTGTCGGATTCGAATTGAGTAACTATATTTTTTAAATCCAGCACTTTGGAACAAAAAAACAAAGAAAGCGAATAAATAGTAACGAACAAAAAAAATAGCCTGACACCATATAAGTTCTGTATAGAGAGGGAAATGAATAATTCGCTTTCTATTAAGAAATTAATTTTAAGAAATTTTACCACTTAATATTGATTCTGTCATATGTATATACATGTTTATATTAATTGTAATTATAAAATAAAAAGTACCCCAGTATAAATTAACTTAAAATTTACTTTTTTATATTACTAGTTTTGTGAATAAAGTGAAATACATGGGCAGGTGCCCCTTCAGAAGCAAAAGAAGATGGCTTTAGATTACTGATTAAATATAAAGCCTCTGTTTTTTTTTTTTTAGTTTTTGTCAACAAAGAAGTATAACTCGGATAAAATATATTTTTTTCCTTTATAGTTGATTACTTTATAAATTTGCCTAGGCATTTGAAACGACCTGTAACAAGGTTAAAACATCTAGTTTAAAATTAGAGTGAAAGTCGTTTTTTAGTCTGTTCAAAATAAGAGAGTGAGAAAGAGACAAACAGAGAATAAACAGGACCAAGAACTCTATATGTATTAAAAACTCTTAACTCGACAGCACTTATGGAAGATATAGTAACCAAGTATCAAGATTCGGACATTAGAGCCTACAATATAACGCAATTTAAGCTTCGTTTCCCACACCACACGACTGACAAGAACACAGAGATGGGCGTAAAGTGTTGGGCCATTGTGCATTTTGTATACACATTTGTTATAATGGCGTGACGCCATGTGGCGAAATTATCGATCTTGTCGTGACGTTTCGACGGTCACGTGACACCATCTTTTCCCAAATTGTTAATTTGAAACGCAATAAAAGTATCTAAACAAACAACATGAGAGGAAGATTGAATTTGTTTTTGAAATTCGTTCACCGGAAATAAAATTTGTTTTTTGGGGGTTGTCAATGGTCCTAGTTGTTGATACATTTTTATTTATAATTTACGTTACGTATAGTAAGTATTTAAGAGAAGAAAATTTCTCAATATCATGAGAGAAGGTAATCATCAATTAAATCAGATGGATGAAAAATTATATTTCAAATCAAACATTTTTTAATTACACCATCAGTAGTAGGTTTCAGTGTTTACTGCGTTTTAATACTTTTGAATCAGCTGACTATCAGCATATCTAATGTAACAGCTGACTAATTCCTTACGGTTTATATGCAACCAAACTAGTAGAATCAATTAAAAATTCGCATTTTGTTGTAACAATAATGTACAATATTGTTTAAATTAATAATATACTCGTCTTTATTTAGGAATGTTGATAAATTTGAATACATTCTTACGCCTTCCCTAACATTAAAATGTCAGATCAACTTCATTATACAAATTTTAAACTTTACTGTCTTTAAACTGAAAGTAAAGTTTTAAAATTTTGATAATGGAGTTAATCTGAAACACGTCAAATAAATATTAATGTTTTTATGTTAGGGAAGGCAGAAGAACGTATTTAAATATATATACAATATTATTTTAATTCGGTACTTTTACATATCGTTGAATCAATTTACAAAGATATAATTAATATAAAAAACATGGTTATAACTCATTTCACCTGAACTAAGTAACTGACCTCCTCCAAAAGAACTGACAAGAGCGGGCCATGACCGCCAACACTTGATGTCTGTAAGTTCATTCAGACACCGCTTTGAATCAGTGACTAATCGCCCTCTCTCCGTGACTTGCACTCCTGACGGGACGGAATGAGTCACTTTTAATGAATAGCCTGACACTTAGAGCCCGTTTTTAAGTAGTACATGTCTATACACGTGTGTTCAGGTAGTTCGATGAAGCAATTTGTTCTTTGACGGTCATAATGATAAAATATTATGTTAATATACTATTACTTCAAATGAGTTCAAGGTAAAATAGAAAATAACGTAAATGAAGCAAACGATGATTGTTCGCCTGGTATAATCGAACGGTAGACTAATAAAGAAATAAAAAAAGAATAGTGAAAGTATGTGTGGTTGAGAGCTATATAGTACAAGTAGAGACGAAACACAAATTTTAAAAACTCTAAAAATACAAACAAATAGTCACTGAAAGATAAACGTAAACCCTTAGAACTGTGACATGAAACAGAATACAGTACTTTGATTCTGTATTTATTACCTCCAAATAATTTGTTGATTAAAAATAAAACAAATAATAATGGTACAAAAACAATTGTAAAAGCAAAATCTAGACATCGCTATGAGATCAATCAACAAACATAAAAACTAATAAACTAAAAAAAATCTTTGATCACCACAAAAAATTTTTCTGAATATTATAAATGAAATAAGTAATGCATGAAACAAAAATGAAGATATATAAAGGAAAAGAGGACAAATGTCCGAAGTGGTAATTGAAGATAAACCTACTCTATCAGAGTCGCAAAGGGTTAACTGACCATTACGCATTATAAACAGAAGAATAAAGAAAGGTATAGTGCGGACCACGTAACCGTGTACTTGGCCTTGAGAGATTGTAGTAGGCGAGACGAGAGTGGTAGAGAGTCAGTATAAAAACTTTCCTAAAAACATCACAAGGACTGTCAAAACACTTGTGATAATTATAAAACTTCTAGTCTCATCAGTGTCCATACAAATGCGCTGCTGATCGTAGCCTTCTGTAATTTTGTGATGACTGATCGATTCTTACATAAAGCTGTTGATGTATAGCACACTCATGAATAAGTAACATGTTTTCCAGAAGTGGTTGTCTCTCAAGGCCAAATTCACGGTGACGTGTTCCGCACTTTTTTTATAGATGGAATTTGGGCATCGTGATCCCCTAGTACTGACAATAGTTTTACAATTACAACATCCTTGAGCAGGACTAACTTGTACGCATGATCTCTATCGCGACGATGACAGTTGTGTACCCACTACACATTGGCTCAATTATCAAATAAAACAAGACAATTTGTGAATAAACTAAAACTATGATCCTCTGAATATTGTTTTCAAAATACATAGCAAAAACAAATAATAGATAAAACAAATATCAAGATGTGTAAACGAAAATATTAGAATGCTCTGGATTTGATAATAAATAAAAGAAACAAACAAAAATAGAATAAACAAAATGGTAAAAACAACATTTTAAAAAAATATATCACGTAAATTGATAATTAATATTTCGGTTGCCTTGACACTGAATTATTCTAAAATCAGGAAACGCCGATTCCCTATCTAGCTAAAGGAGTAGCGATATATGTCCACGTCCCACTAAAGCAGTGGTTACACTGTCGGATCCCGTAACGCAATTGGTTCTACAAAATTCATTGCACGTAAAAAACGAAACAATTGCAGTTCAGTAAAAAGAAGGCGCGACGACTGCAACTTATTTATTTACACACTTTCACAAATGTTCTTGCTAGATGAAATCTGGAAGCTGTCCTCACGCTCGGCTGTATATCACGACCAAGACAAACAACTTTAAAATTCATAAAGCACTTCTGAATATTTTAAAGCAGCCATTTTATTTTTATTTCTTTAAAGCTCGAAACTCTTTAAAGTAACAATTATTTTATATTAAATTACAAAAACAATTATTTTTTCTCTTCTTTTAGAAACGTTTGGAAATAACTTATATTTTAATACAAAATAATAAAAAAAACAATATTTTTGGTTTTCCTATAGAAAATTTTGGATAACAGTTATATTTTTGTGCACAACTACCAAAAAATATAATACATTATACTTCTTATAAAAACGTTTGGAAATAACCGTTATATTTTAGTATAAAATAATTTTAAAAAACATTATTTTTGTTCTTTCTATAGAAACTTTTTGAATTAATAGTTATATTTTTGTGTAATCTTCTTGTAGACAATTTTGAAAAAAAAAGTTAAATTTTTTGTCCAAATTTTAAAAAAAACAATTATTTTTTGCCTTCCTGTTTTTTTTTTTGGAAATAAGTCTTAAATTTTTGTGATTACAAAATCATTTATTTTTGCCTTCTAATAGATATTTTTGTAAATAAACGTTATATTTTAGGGCAAAAACTTAGTTTACACTTCCTGTAAAAGCGTTTTGAAACGATCGTTATATTTTTTTGAAAGATTTTAAAAACAATTATTTTTGTCTACACCATTTATAACAGGAAAAACATTTTGTGGTAGTTATTGTCTAGTTTTAACACAATAACGTAAGCGTTATTTCTAAAATTTACGTAAAGAAAGCAAACTAAAATGTTTTTCGTACAAATTTTAAACTCAGAAGAATTATCTACAGTTAAATAATAGACTAAATAAAATTTTTTTTCAGAGGAAAATCACAAAATTTTCATAAATTTTATAGGTAAGCCTATATAATTTTTATTCGTGTATTTTACAATACAAATTGCAAAGCTTTGTAGAAAACGTTTTACATTAAATGATTATTATTGCATGAGATTTGTACAAATGTACATAACGTTTACAATCAACTATCGGCTTTGCGTTCACCTTAACGTTATAAAAAACTAACAAAAAACGCATTACGGCTTGTGCATTAGTGTTGTAATAGAAATAAAGTAGGCAAATATATAGCTAGCATTGTAAATAAAGTATAAAAAGAAAGCGTGCAAGAGCATCGCAGTAGCTATTTACATAATTTGGACGTAATTTGTGTAACGCAGCATTAGCATAGTGGTCGAGCGGCTGGGTGGGTGCTCTACAGAACTGTTACAAGGTTAAAGTTCCAAATGGAACTTCTTCATTTGTAGTTCCACGGCTAAAAATTTTCAATAAATTATTTCAGTCGTCAATAAATCTCTTTCGGAGAAATAAATCAACATAAACGTTTACGAGGTAAAAGGCCAATTCTATATTCCTATAAGAGAAAAAGTGTTCAAGACATTTGTTAAACTTTTGTAAATATTTTAATGTTATAATAATAAAAATAACTGAACTAAATAAATTAATCTTTTTAGTAAATAGAACTAGAGTAATGGAATTACATACATGGATAGTTTATATTTTAAGTTTTTTAAGTAAAAATTTTATTACAATATGCTTCAGGGGATTGGTGAAGGAAGTTTTGCGGTTTCCCCTCCGTAGGACCTTCTTTTTAATCTCTTATTGGCTGGAAATATTATCACTAGAAATTGGAAAGGAGCGTAGATCGCTATCAGGGGGTGCAAGAAGGGCGGATTTGTAAATTTTATCGTTTACGATACAAAATTTCCTTAAAGCTCAAAATGCAAATAAAGTTTTGTGACTTCATGATAGAAAGAAAGTAAACGGAAACTGACAGATGTTTATAAATATTTACAATGTCCGTAAAAGTCGTCACCAGCGTAACTAGGTTTAACAATGGCTACGTATTTTATGAACAGGCTAATTAGCTGAAGGGTTATGAAGCTAGATATATTAGTTGCGGTTTAAATCCATGTGAGAATAACTATAATGTAGGATGTACATTACACTCTTGGTATCACTTGGGGGAAAACCACTACTTACTGATATTTTTGTTACGATGTGCATTTTATCGGCTTCGGAAGAGGTCTCGTAGGTTTAATGTTTTCCTTATAAAATTGTAGTTTGAGCATAGTAAAATTTAGAGTTTGTTTTAAAGAATTTGTCGCTAGTCTTTAGTCTGATCTACTATATTACTACCCATCTCCAGAGTACCCTCTGTAAACTTACATAATTTTAATATTTATTCAGTAATCTTTTACTGAATTTAGAATCTATTTAAATGATAAATTAATTAATAATATATAAATATAAATTTTAATTATATAATTTAATGACGATAAAGAAAAAAACACTCAAATAATAACTTGGAGCAACTGTGGTGTAATTTTTAATTATAAATAAATATAGTCTCTTAAACCACAAAAACGTTTTATTTATGCCCTGATGAGCATTTCGATTGCAAAGCAATTATATTCAGAGGAAATTACTACAGGTCATGCAGATGATTGCTTTACAATCGAAATGTGCATCAAGACAGTTTTTGTGGTTTAGGAGGTTTTATTTATTTATAATTACACGTTCAAATGTTTATTTGTATGTGTGAACCTATCACAGATTCGTATCTCTGGCTCCTATATTTGTTTTAAAACGCTTACAGAGAATAGTTATGAAAACAAGGACAAAAATCGAATTTGTATAACCCGTTGCTGGACAATACTTTACCAACTTGCTTGATAAATTTGACCTTCTGAGGCGTTGGAAAACTCTTCCACTCTGAAAAATATTCCATATTAGATTAGCTTGTCCAGTGGAGTCACATGGTTTAAGTGGCACAGTTCAAAGATCGACATAACGTCTAGCTTCGTTAACACTTTGGGGAGCCGTAAAATGCCGCAGCCCCCCACTCATTCCTTTCCATTCCACGTGTTCACCAATGCAGATACCCACAAATAAATCTGCATATAATTAGAAATTTTGTAGAGCAAGCTTGAAAACAATAATGTCCAACAACTCCAGACAATCGCATGTAAATGGCAACCACATATTATTATAATTTTTAATTTGCCGTTCCAAAATCCATTTTGGCAGGCCGTAAACTTATTGGCAATTTCACTCTATAACCAATATTTAAATTAGGAAGTAAAAAAACACCGTAAAATAAATTTAAACTTTGGCCATTAATGACGGAGCGCCTTTGCTTGACTTTTATGGGCTCTGAAACAAGGCGGCAGCTTGCGTCCGTTAATTTATAGGCGTCCGTTGTTACGGACGGCTACGGCGAGATCACTACAACAGAACGTAATAGTTACCAGTTTCGAATACGCCACGCACATGCGCAGAAACTAGCACAGAGTGTGACTAATAACCACAAGATTTATAAGTAATAATATTTATTCAATTTTTATTGCATTTTACGATGCAAGTATCTGGACTTAATGTCAAGGTCTTGTGTCAAGCGCAGATACCTACTAACTACAAGGATTTTAGGTTCTTTATAAACTGTAAATGGCTTGGGGGCTGGGCTTCAAACAGCAGTTATTAGTGGTTCCTTACTCTATATTACAGTTTATAATGCAGAAAGTGATACGTCGTCCTTGTTTTCGATAAAGGTAAATAGGTAAAGAAAGGGTGGGAGGGATATATAGGGGGGAAATAGGTCGGAAGTTTGGTTCACAGAGAGTGAGATAGAGAAGATTGGGTCGTTTGTTAATAGGTTAGAAGGGAGTACGCGAGTAATACAAAGAGAGAGTAGAATAGACAAAGAGGGAAGGAGGTATCATGATCAAGTTAAGAGAGAGAGAGTATCAAGATAATTGCTATGAGTAAGGTAAAGAGAGAAAAAAGAGTAAGATAGACAGAAAGAGAAAATGGGCTGTTGATTAAGTGGGTAAGTACTGTCACCAAGAGAGAGAGAGAGAAATAAAGAAAGAAAGTAGGGGGGAACAAATCTTCAATTATATATCGGGTAGGGGTGAATGATAGACAAAAAAAAAGAAAGAAGGTCGTTATATAGATGGTCGGGATGAGCGAGAAACAAAAAAAAAGGAAAGAAGAATGCAATAAGTTTAGATTAGATTGAAAGAGAGAAAGTATGTCGGTGATTATATGGGTGGTTGAAAAGGGAATGAGGGAGAAAGAGATAGTACATTTCTGAATGTCTGTGTCTGAGTAGGTGTGAGAGAGGGAAAGAAAGCGCAGTGTCAATTAATTTTAATATTTTAATTTAATTCCTTTGGACCAATTGCATGTTCAGATATTACATGGAAGCGATTACATGACTTTTCAAAGTTAAATAATTTGAGTAAAATAACTGTTGTGAAGATTAAAAAATTTAGAAATTTAAAAGGGAATTGCGACGATGTTGTGCACACCTGTACTACAACTATTATTGCCAGCGTTTTATAAAGTTTATAGCATTGTTTATTTTGAAGAATTTTATTTCTGAGGTCTTGTAAAAAATCTTGATTCTTTCCATTAGAACAAACCAAACTAATTTTTTACCTCCCAGACCCTTCTTTAGGTCTGAACAAAATTCACACTTTTACCTCCCAGACCCTTCTTTACGTCTGAACAAAATTCACATTTTTACGTCTCAGATCCTTCTTTACGTCTGAACAAAATTCACACTATCCCCTCGCAGATTTTTTTAACGTCTAACCAGAATTGACATTTATTCCGTCTCAGATCTTTCTTTACGTCTGGACAAAATTCACACTTTTATCTTCCAGACCCTTCTTTAGGTCTGAGCAAAATTCACATTTTTACGTCTCAGGTCCTTCTTTACGTCTGAACAAAATTCACACTATCCCCTTCCAGATTTTTTTTATGTCTAACCAGAATTCACATTTTTACCTCTCAGATCATTCTACACGTCTGAACAAAATTCACATTTTTTCCGTCTCAGATCCTTCTTTACGTCTGAACAAAATTCACATTTTTTCCGTCTCAGATCCTTCTTTACGTCTGAACAAAATTCACATTTTTACCTCTCAGAACCTTTTTTTACGTCTGAACAAAATTCACATTTTTACCTCTCAGATCCTTCTTTATATCTAAACAAAGTTCACATTTTTACCTTTCAGATCCTTCTTTAGGTGTAACCTAAATTCACATTTTTACCTCTCAGATTCTTCTTTAGGACTGAGCAATATTCACATTTTCACCTCCTAGATTCTTCTTTAGGTCTGAACAAAACTCATTATTTTGGGATATTTGTAAAAGCATCTCTTTCTCTCTCTCTTTCTCTCCCTCTTTCTCTTTCCCCAACTCTCATTCACCCCCAAACACCATCTAAACTAACTATATCACCTTCTACCACAACCTATATTTAACCCTGTTCTCTCTCTCTCTCTCTGTTTCTCGCTCCCTTATTCACAAATAGTACACTTACATAGAAGACAAGATCCGACAAACTTTCTCGTAAACAATTTGCATTCTCTTCATTCGGTATCTTATTGCATAGTGGTTCGTTAACACATCTGAAAGATCCTATGCTTATTCAAGAAACACTGTCTAATTGAATAGAACTGATTCATTTGACGTGTACACCGGCAAAGCATTACCGTTTCTTCATTCAGTTTACTCTGCAAATATAGGAAATATACTTTCTTCTATTTCTTTGTCAATATTCTGCAGATAGGTGGAAGCTATTCTTTTTCAATTTCAATTCTATTTACCATTTTTTGTATCTCTTAACATAACCTCACTTTTAACCACACCACTTTATAATTTTTACTTAACTCTTCACGAACTACCACACGATTCTATGCTATATAGCTATAAAGTAACCAGTAAAGATCGATGTATTAAAAAAAAGAAAATGAGGTTGCCTTCGTAAAATAGGCAATAGCCGTAGTAACCTCAGCCTTGCCCCACGCACTGAAAACCGTTACATGATAAATTAAATTTTTTGTTCAACTCATCATAGCCTGGCCTTTTGTAGGTATGTTGGAAAATAAACGTAGCTGCACATTATTGTACTGTACAAGATTGTTCTTTTTCTATATTTGTAGAGTTTTGTGATGTTTGCTTTATTTAGGTTCTGTTTCAATATTTCCACACTTTAATCACTATTTATGGTTTAAAACACTTAAAATCACTTTTTCCTTAGTTAGAATGTATTTTCGTGAAACTCATTTGAGATGAAACTTATTTCGTCAAGCGTTACCCTGTAACTTGGCCATGTTTTATAAAAATATAATTCCGTTTTTAATTCCAGCATAAACCTGTTGTTGTCCTCACTGTGACCATTACTCACTCATTGAAATCATTCTTGTCTGCATTTCATTTGGCAGTGAAGCGATGTGCGATCGAGCGTGATATGTCGCAGTGGGCGTACAGTCTGGGAATTGCAAAGTTGGTCTACACTGAGAGAGTTTTAGTCTTTCTTTAACCACGCTGTATCAGTACTAGGCAATACGTATTTCTGTACAATATATTACTTCACAAAGCAAAGGTGCACGAGTTCTGTAATAATGGTTGCACAATTTGCTGTTTTCTAATGATTATTGCCTTGAAGAAAATTTAAATATATTTTCTCATGACTTTCGGCTTATAAAGTTATATCTATCCTCGCTCCTACTGTTATAACAACGACTTTACAAAAAACCATCTGATTTAAAACAAACACCCAAGATACCCGACTATTTTCTAAACTAAGCTTGCCTATACAAGTAATGCACATTCTCTCTGTACATTTCACAATATTTTCAACCAATAGAGGGGAATCGGGTAGATAGCTTTTTATGGTAGGGCCGTTTACAAATAGGTTTTTAGTTACGTGTGAAAATATGAAGAAAGAAATATGGTTAATTGCTCAAGAGGACGAAGGATAGCTAGTAGGAATAAAGATCTCAAATACTCTAAAGAGGACCAGGGGCTGCTAGTAATGATTAAAGCCCTTTATTGCTTTATTGTTCTAAAGAGGCGAAGAGGACCTAAGAAAGGTAAAAAAACTCTATTAATATAATAAATACGAAGGATACCAAGGAGGGATAAAGGCCTTTATCCCTTAAAAGAAGACGAAATGCACCTACAAAGAATAAACACCTTTGCTGCTTTAAAGAGGAAAAAAGGGACCTACAAAATATAGAAACTCTATTGCTCTAAAGGGACGAAAGACACCTAGAAGGAATAAAAACCTATAGTGCATGGAAGAGGACGAGGGGCACCTAGAAGGCATAAAAACCTATATTGCTTGAAAGAGGAAGAGGGGCACCTATAAGATATAGAGACTCTATTACTCTAAAGAGGACGAAAGACACCTAGAAGGAATATAAATCTATATTGCATGAAAGAGGAAGAGGGAAACCTAGGACGAAGGAATAAAACCTATATTGCTTGAAAGAGGAAGAAGGGCACCTAAAAGATATAGAAACTCTATTGCTCTAAAGAGGACAAAAATGCACCTAGAAGGGATAAAAAACAGGAGGAAGATACCTAGGAGAGATAAAAAGTTCTTATTCGTCCATAAGAGCACAAAATATATATGAGAAATTGTAAATTACCTTTTGTAAATGCGGCATGTAATACCGCTTTCCCCACGAATCCAACCTCAAACTCTTGGCTCCCGAACAAGTGACGACCGATCACCTAGCGACGGTCTCTTTCTGATTTATTTATCTCAACCATTGTATCATAATTGTCTACCTCTGTATCCGTCTCCCATATTCATACTCTCAACAGACGTTGGATCTTGAAAATTTCTTTACAATCAATTCACTGGATTAATTATCAACAAACAAAATATTTTCCACAGCTCCGATAAAAGTATGAATTTTGGGTTGTAATACATTTATTTTTAATTCTTCTATAATAACGAAAGATTTTCACTGGTTCGCATAAAGGAAAGATAAATCAGTCAACTTTCGTGCTGTTCGATTCATAGCAAATGCGTTTACAAACATTTTCCTGATCAATGTTTGGATAAATATTCTGATTAAATACAGAGGACTACCAGATGCTGCTATAAAGTTCCTATTGGGATCTACTTCAACGTGTATTTGCGAAAGACAAATTTCAAATTTATATACAAGCTAAATGTTGAATATGATTTGTTTATATTTATAAATGTTGAAATAGAAATTTAAAAACTTTTCAAAAAAAAAGAAATAACCCTATTTTGTACATATCATGAAAATCAGAGAAAAGTCTCTGAAAAATAGTTTCATTGGTCTAAAACTAGAATTAAATCAATAAAACTTCATTGGATCATTTGTTACCATTTTTCTGTTTTATGTCTTTTTCCTGTATCCTAAATTAAATAAGTAACAGAATACTATGAAATTTCTTTGGCTTGCTTATTAGAGCTTGATCCAGAGACTACCTACTTTATTATCCCAACTTAACATGTTTTCCTACGTTTATAAAAAAATAAAACGTAGTTAAGTGTTCATTACTAAAGTTCAAAAAATGGATACATTTTTTAATGTTTTTTTATTATTGGCTAGTACCATAGTCAAATTTTAGAACCTAAAAGAAAAATTCATCCATTACAATCTTCTTATAAATCACCTCTAACTAAATAAAAGAAATACATTCACCCAACCGTCCTTGAAACCTCCTCACTTGGCCACCTCCGTTACGTTTGGATTCAACTCAATAATAAAAGCTAATGTAGCAGTCCCGATTGAGACTTCAATAACTCGAGGAGAAGAAAGCGTTTCAGATTTTATCTGACAGCGGTTGGCAACCGTGTTTATGGCGGTAATAACATATGATTAAGCGCCGTTTACTGGTAGCGTAAAAGTATCATTTACCTATGATTGACTTATCTACCATGTACACAACAATAAACCGTGAATGTGTAAGTTACACATTATTATATTTATAACATGAGGAGGGCAGTAAAGATATAGATTTGTTTCTGATTAAATAAAATTTAATGGCTTGACATAACAACAAAGAAACCTTTAGTTACAAATAAGAATAGGAGCCACGGTTATGACACTTTACCTTACATACAAGTTTTATATTTATGCAACGGTTTGAATTTCTTAAACACATCTATGAAGTACAAAAATGTAATATTGCTTTAGTATTCGCAACAAACCTTACAATGATAAATTTATTTCTTGTTTCTAAAAAATTTAGAATGCATAAAAGTTTTAAAAGGCATGCATAAAAAATTTAAAGGTAATTATAAAATTAAAAAGCGTATAAAGTGCAACATGTAATCTTCAAAAATTTAATTCAGTGTGTTTAGGACAAAACTATTTTCTTAAAATATATTTGAATCAGCAATCTGTGTTCTTACATTTATCAATTGCCATTTTTATTGTAGTATTTACTGATAATGTTTATTCAACTTGAAGAAAATATTTAGTAAAATAATAAAAATTAAAATTGTAAAAACATAGGCTAATAGCAACAACAAAATTTTAAAAACATCATTAATTTTATAAAAAGAAAAACTAGATTTGTGTCAAACATCTCCCTCTCTCTCTCTCTCTCTCTCTCTCTCTCTCTCTCTCTCTCTCTCTCTCTCTCTCTCTCTTTCTAAGGCTCTCACATACACACACACACACACTCGAGCACAAGCAAATACATATATATATATATATATATGTGTATACAGTGTATATAACTTATTATATAGAATGCATAAAATACCCATGAATGAAGAAAATAAAATAAGAGAAAAAAACATAATTTATCAAATTGTATTAGAAAACGGTTATAAAAGAAAACTTTTGACAAACTTAATTATACGTAATATTTTTAATAAACAAAATAATAATTTAATTTGCAATAATAATAATAATACAATATAGACTTCATTTTTATTTATAGGCCATGAAATAAAAAATATCACCAAATTATTTAAAAATACAAATATCAAAATTGCATACAAAACTAATAACAAAATAATAAACATAATAAATAACAATAATAAAACAATTAATATGCATGAAAAAGGCGGTGTTTATAAATTAGAATGCGAAAATTGTAATAAAGCTTATATAGGTCAAACCAAGAAAAAATTAAAAGAAAGGTATAAAGAACATTTAAATGCCTATATTAATCCAGAAATATATAAATCAAATTTCGCAAATCATTGTATTAATAATAAGCACCAATTTACAAATATAGAAAATATGAGACTTATAAAAGAAATTAATAAGGGATTATAAATGAATATATATGAAGCGAAATATATAAACACAATAATAATAACAAATTAATAAAAGAACAAATACAAATACATTCTACATTTGATACTATATTCAATGCCTATAATGTTACAGCAACAAAATAAATTTGGCAATTTGTATAAATTTAGCAACAATTCTATTTCTAATTAAACATATGCTTTAGGCCTATAGCTTACATTATTGTAATTTTCATTCCTGATGATGTTGGTACTGTTTGCCAACGAAAAGCTTTGGATATAAATTAATAAATATTCTTGTATTTGAATAACCTATGTTGTTTTAAATAATATATATATATATATATATATATATATATATATATATATATATATATATATATACTGTATATATATATATTTATTTATTTATTTACTTAATATTACAATAATTATTTATTTTATTATTATTATTATTATTACTAAATATATATTTAATAAAGAAATATACAGTATTTATAAAAAGAATGGCTGGAGGCTTTTCATCGTGAATTATATTGACATGATCAAGTGCCACGTTCACCAGTCAACATTTAAAATTAGAATTGTTTAAACAAGGGACATCTTTAAATTTGAAACTCTTGTTTCAAAAACCTATAGCCTATACATAGTATATAGGCTATATATGTATATCACTTTCACAATATGTTCTTAAACAAGAATCTTACTTGGTATACCGATTCTTACCAAGTAAGATTCTTGTTTAAGTAATTATAGGGAAAGTGATAAGTGAATACAAGAAAACAGAGTTGCAAAGTTAATATATATATATATATGTGTGTGTGTGTGTGTGTGTGTGTGTGTGTTGTGTGTGTGTGTGTGTGTGTGTGTGTGTGTGTGTGTGTGTGTGTGTGTGTGTGTGTGTGTGTGTGTGTGTGTGTGTGTGTGTGTGTGTGTGTGTGTTTAATGCATATAAGTTTAAATGAATTTCTTCTTTATTTAATTTTTAAAAAAACATATTTTTATTAATGTTAGTTTTTACACATAAATACCTTTAATCTAATGAATACGAAATATAATAACGACTCCTCATACACCACACTTTTGGAGATAATTAGCTAACTTGTGGCACACACTATACAAGGAAGGCAATTCTCAAACAACCGCGTATTATTCTACGTTTGTCGTTAGGTACTCATTCTATAGGCCGAGTCAACATGGCGGCTAAAAATGTAGATAGATATTCTTTTGCACTATCAGGATTCGAAACCAAGTCATGCAGTAGTCTAATAGCTAAGTGCTCAACCCCTTTAACCCATGCAATAAATAGACTATATGTGCTGAAATTTGTTTTCCACTAAGATACTAAATAGAAAAGGATTTCTAAATTAAAATCCCCCCTTTATCCAGAATGCACAGGTTATTTGGCAGTATCGATAGGAAATGTGTTAATAATAAAAAAGATTTTATAACTTATAAAATGATAAAGTTTTTAGAGCTAAAATGTTTCTAATTTTTAATCTGCTTCATTGATGGCTTTATAAAATAGATTTTTTTCAATCATTTCAAATGATTTATCAAAATGTTTTACAAACAGAATGTTCAAAGTCTGCCCAAAATCATATCTAAGGTGGTGATTTCTGCATTTGTATATCGAAGTACTTGCACAGATTGTACTTGCGCACAGATTTCTCTACAGACGTGACATTGGAGCAAGGCGGGATCCAATGATGCAATCTACCTAATCAGACGTAATCTGTTATCGACTCCGCCCTTTTCATGCTTCCTTGTAACCTTTATTAAAAGTGCACTCGTTTCTTGTCGTTAACTTTAATTTCATTGTCGTACTTGAGGCGGCATTTATCCAATGACTCTACACGCATGCGCACGATTCAGTTGTAATAAATAAAACTTTCCATAGAAAAAGCAGCAATAATCTTCGATTGGTAATATTACGTGTTTAGCTTGTTATAACTGATTTTATTCAAGGCAAACACGGCGATGTTTCACTATGTCGATCCACTTGGTTATCTGTGCGAGTTGTCGTGATGTTATAAATACGTAGCTTATCATGTCAAATTTTCTATCGTTAATAAAATACGTTTTATTCATCCAATTAAGTTCAAATACATTTTTTTAACCTACAATGGATGACATTTTATGTTAATAAAGTTTTTAAAATAGTTATTTAATAATTAAATTATAAAAATTTGAGGGGTCTATCCTGATTCCAACTGAGAATCTTCTTGTTCGAAGTCTAGCGCTCTTTGGCACTGCGCCAACCTTCTAATACCTAGAATTTTGTTTCTCAAATATATATATTAATGAATTTTGCCCCTCCATCTGGTTGTCGTCGAAAAGTTAATTGTACAACCTTAAACTGCTGGGGAAACGGAGAGCAAGCCAGCGGCGATTTAAGACCCCTGTCAAAAATCAGGAGCCGGACATTAAGCCAGCTGCAAGTACATTGTGGGGTTGCAGTGGATTAGGCGGAGTGATTGCGAGAAAGAAGCCAAAGGTAAAATTCCTCGCAAGTGTGGTTGTAAACGTCCCACGTCCCATGCTTTCCATTCTTAAACCATTCTTAAAATGCTATTGTATTCCAGGGATGGACGA
Source organism: Prosapia bicincta (assembly GCA_036971475.1). NCBI lineage: Eukaryota > Metazoa > Arthropoda > Insecta > Hemiptera > Cercopidae > Prosapia > Prosapia bicincta. The sequence goes on from JBAIZL010000001.1 coordinate 380,771,571, forward strand.
ATTAACTAATGTAACGCTAATAGCTTACATTATTTTAATCACCTTATGTGTGATTGAAAATTATTTTGATTTTTCAATAATAAATAACATTTTGATCGTTTTCATGAATTTTAAAAATACAGTAATTTTACAAAATTTAAGGAAAAAACTTTTTGGCCTTATTTAGTCTCTTTAGTGTATAGACCTTACTATACTTTGCATAAAAATTAATGTTAAAACTTCCACGTTTAATAAAATGGAATACCAATAAAGCTGAATTTAGCCATGAACGTTAAATAGCACTGCAAAAAACCAGTCCATATACTTAAAAATGATCATCTCAATCTGAAACCTTGCATAAAAATATAGCGATCAGATTTAAAAGAGATGATGGTTTTTGAAAAAGAGCATGATCGAAACTAATTTTATCACCTGAAAAATTGATAAATTTAATATATTTCTTAAAACTAAGCTATTTTCTTCTGCAGAGTTACTTTCTTTTTTATATTAGTATAATCCTTCGATTTGAATTTTTACCATTAATTAATAGTTTTCTCTACATTCATAGTTATTACTGATGTGAATAATGTTGAATGTTTGTCTTTTTCGGTAATATTAAATATGTGCTCCATATTAGGCGTATGTTTGGTGTGGTTCTAGTTTTAGTATATTTTTGTTTAAATTTCAAAAGCAATTAATTATTCTGTATATAAAGATGAAATTTTGTTTCTGACTTTGTACATAGTAGGCCTATATATAAAATTTTGTTTCAATTCCTTGTTTTTGGTTTTTAAATATTTTAGAACTGGTAAAAACAAGAGCCAGTTAAATACATTATTATATATGTACATGAAAGGCTTTTCTTACTTCCTGGTAACTCATAATGAAAGGAGATCTTATAATACACAATTTTATTTGTGCATAGACTACTATGTTTATACAAACGTATGGTTCATATCACTGTAATGAACAAGTTCAATCAAATTACAACTTGTTTTCTAAAATCTTATTAAAAATGTTTGCATGGTAATTTGTTTGTTACAGCGTCAACTTTACATAGAAATACATTTTGTTAAAAATCCATACAAGATAAAACATTTCACCCTGTAGTTAAAAACTAAATTAATTAATTGTTTGTTTAGTAAATGTATAATTTTACGTACACTTCCTAAGAGAATTTGATAATATCAAAATTACAAATTGCATTTATTTTCGATGTTTTACCAAAAAAATTGTCTTAATTCTTAAAAATAACAGGGTTTCTTTGTAGTTATTTTAAAGTTTGATACTCATCTCTCTACTTTATTACTCCCTTGTAGAGTTTGAAAATAATGGATTTTAGATTTTTTATCCTACCTGTATAATTGGCGAGTCTTTTAATAGACTATTATGATAGACTTGGGTGGTGCCAAGATTAATTTCTGGCATAGTCTTATGAAAATAATTAAATTATACCTACACTTTTTCGACATTTATTAAAATGGGGCAAATTAGTATCTAAGGCCGACCCGTCGAACGAGTTAGAAGAATGAGTTGGTTTACCAAGAACCTCTTAAACTCTTGGTGTACCCACTGGAGTAGAATGTCTCCGTCTCTTTATTTCACTTCCCCTTTCTCCGAGAGTGAGAGAAAAAGAGGATGCTCGCTGGATCAAAGTCTGAAGATTGAAAAAATACCTGGCTACCCTTCTCAAACCAAGGGGTGATAACATACAGTCCTACACCCAAAATGCTGCCATGGCCATCAGCAATATCCTAAATAGTACTATAGGGTTAAAAATGAATTAAAAGAAAAAATAAAGAAACAAACTGGAAATAAGCGAACAGCAATAAACAATTTTACTTTTTAAATAGATGTTTGTATTATTTGTTAAGAAAATCAATACATTTTACTAATTATTATAAGAAGGCTAATTAAAACGATTTTAATGCTTAGGATAAGGCTAAAACATATGATTCCTTGATCTAGGTTGTAGCAATGATCGAAGTGATGATATATTTTAGAAGTAGACCTATTCTATATCGGGCACGTAGAAATATGTCTACTTGTTACAGTCCTGCGTAGGAAGTAGGGCGACTGTAATAATTGCGTGACAAGGAAAAAGACATACTAAGTCGTACCATATCGTCGTAAGTACTGTCATATGACAGTAATCGTCTTGTTAACAAGGAAAGGTAAAACGTTCGAAAGATCTTTCCCTTTTTCAGCACTATAAAATGTTAAATACTTTAACGATGGCATTTCCGGTGTAGTTGTCACCATTAACTTCTTACTCGCATCCACATTACTAGGCTCGTCAGGTGAATCCTGACGTGACCTCTTTAAACCTGAAATATTGGACAGGTTAAGGGAATCCATAAATTATATAAATCGTGTCAGGCGGTACGGGCGAGACTATAGGAACGGGTACACCTTCGAACTACATAAAGATCATTTCCAACCCTCAAAACTCTGAGGCCTATAGCTTTTCTCCTTAGCTCGACGTTACGGGCGAGACTATAGGAACTGGTACACCTTCGAATTACATAAAGATCATTTCCAACCCTCAAAACTCTGAGGCCTATAGCTTTTCTCCTTAGCTCGACTGGATGGGCATCAGTCGGGCACTCGTAATACTGTGCACAGGCTCTGACACCTGTGCACCGCGGACACTCCCTGACCAAGGACTGAAGCGGCTGGTAGACCAGTAACCGCACTTACGTCTCGACAGAGCAAGCTCACATCAGCTTCCCAGACCAGAGTTTGTCAAGCTCTGGACTTTTCAGCACTCCCAACGCGCAACGGTTCTGACCAGTCAAGAATACCTAATAAAAGGTGAAAGTGTTTTTATGTAGAGATTGTGTTGTAAGTGTGGTGTATGTAGAAAGTATAATAGTGTGTGCTAGGGAATTGAGCGTTGTCAGTAGTATTTGTGTTAGATTAGAGTTCCACGAGGGACGCAAAACCCCTCTCAGTAAGTGCAGCTAATCCGCACCCCCTGCGGGACTATAACCTAGAGATCTTACACATCAACAAAAAAGGACCACATCTCAACACACTAGAACAATGTAAAATTTACAAAAACACAAAATACAAACATATTAAACAAACAACACCAATATAAATCACACATACTCTTTGATACTACCGAAAGCCTGCTTTTAAAACCGTCACCGCTTAACCTAACAACAGACTACTGTCTTACCAAGTCGTACTAGGGAAAGGACAAATAATGGCGACGACATAAGTATCTACCCGCATTTCCCAGTACCATGGAATCACTACCTTTTTCCTTACTCCCACGTAAATCCATCTACCCATTCTTATATTTAGGATACACTTACAAGAGAATGTAAAGGGTGGATACCTCTTTATGGCGCCCATGGAGTCTAGGTCTGCCATGGCCTAGGTGCCATGACCTCCACTACATCCTCTAAAAACAGGTTAATGTTTCTACCTTATATCTATCTATATTCCCAACCTTTCTTATCTTTCGTAGATCATAATACTGATAGATTGCTTTCAAGCTAAACATCCTACCTAAACATAACCTATATTTACCTATTCTTTTCCAAGTACAAAAACTGAAATCATTATGTTCTACTCTTACACCTACTCATGATTATACTTTGCCTTACAAGAGAGTGTAAGGGCGCCGATAGAGAGCAGGTCTACTAGTACAAGTGATGCCATGACCTCCACTACATCCTCTAAAAACAGGTTAATGTTTCTACCTAATATCTATCTATATTCCCAACCTTTCTTATCTTTCGTAGATGATAATACTGATAGATTGCTTTCAAGTTAAACATCCAACCTAAACATAACCTATATTTACCTATTCTTTTCCAAGTACAAAAACTGAAATCATTATGTTCTACTCTTACACCTACTCATGATTATACTTTGCCTTACAAGAGAGTGTAAGGGCGCCGATAGAGAGCAGGTCTACTAGTACAAGTGATGCCATGACCTCTATATCCTCTAATAAGAGGTTAATATTTCTACCTTAAATCTACCTCCTTTAACAATCTTTTCCTATATTTCGTAGGTGATTCCTTCAAACTACTAAAATCTCATACCTAAATATAACCTATAGCCTATATTAACCTAATATTTTCCAAATAGCAACATGCTACGTTCACAAACTTCGTAGGTTCTTTCTATAGTTCAATCGTTCCATTATTTTTCGTTTCCATTTAGTCTTTTCATCGTTTTAAATGACTTTCTCTGGTTATATTAGGTTCATCAACGCCCTAAGAAAAATCTGGTTTTTTGTTAACAATTCATGTAACATTTATTTGAAACAGTAAGCTTTACGAAATAGAAACAATCGTGACGTCATAAAAGTTCGTCATTAGGAACCGTGAATGGCGGTGGGAAATACGTTTCCCCCCATATTCCTTCTCCCACTGTAAATTCGTTCTGAAGAGTTCTGAACAGACTTTAGGAGAAAGAAAAGTCGAGAGATAGCAACCTGGGTGAGGAAGCGACGCTCAAAGCGTAAATACCGAACAGAACATATCTCATAGATGTGTTTGTTTTCACTTACAGCTTACGTTTACATTTATTTCTTCAATGCGAAGTGTGGGTGTGAATTTACGAATCACCAACTGTCTAAGTAGGTTTTTTCTAGCGTGTGATTCAATTTCAACTATTTTTAACTGCTAAACAAGAATATTGTTTAACCTTATTCATTTAGCGTAAATAAATAGCGCTAACGTTATACAGTCGTAGCGTACAAACAACAGTGACGTAGCCACTGCGTGCGAATGTGCTTTGCGAATATTTCTCATAGTTGCGATATTTTCCGACTTCCAGTAAAGTAAAAATCACTATACAGACTATAAAGGTTAAAACCATCCTGTTGTTTCATTTTGAATATTAAGAAATAATGCAGACTGTTTAATAAAATTCTACGTTGTAAAATTTAAGGTGGGGAGAACAAGACATGAAGTCGTAAATAAATATAAATAGGAAATACATATGTGAAGATAACGTCGGAGAATTGATTATTACAGAATAAAATGGAGATATTGAACTATGAAATAGTGTTTAAGTAGGGTGTTATTAACACGGTACCTAATTAATGACTATGGAAACATCGGCAAAGGATAGATTGTCTGTAGAAAACAGGGAAACTAGCCCAACAAAAGATTTGTGCGCAGTGTATAAATATATGATGCTCATCCTTCACAGAACGAAGTGAAGATAAACGATTGGTTCACTTTAGAAATGTGGATTGGTAGAAGAAAGAAGCTTGGCGAGCGGGCGAACAAAGTCTGCACCTACTACGGCCACTTAATATGCTTGCTGCCTTGCCAGATAAAGCTGGGAAATAAAGTAGACCTATTTATTTACACTGTTACAGAACTCTGTGATAAATCTCTGTAGACGGGATGCAAGTGGTGTCATTTTTGTCAATCCGCAGCTACCAGGTTAGCACACAGTCAAAGTCTGTGTTAAAACACGCCTTTCCCATTACCAAACTATTCAAATTATGAGACTGTATATGTGAACCATATCCTAAAGAGGAGCTTCATGTCTCTTCCGCAAATCTAACTATAGCCCACATATCCAATATTATCTTAAACTCTGTAGTTTGCTAGAGGACAGATTCCTAGAAAACCTAGGAGGAAAAGGGAACATCTAACTCAGTTTAAGCACTCTGTATACGTGAACCATATCCTAAAGAGGAGCTTCATGTCTCTTCCACAAATCTAACTATAGCCCACATATCCATTATAATCTTAAACTATGTAGTTTGCTAGAGGATAGATTCCTAGAAAACCTAGGAGGAAAAGGGAACATCTAACTCAGTTTAAGCACTCTGTATACGTGAACCATATCCTAGAGAGGAGCTTCATGTCTCTTCCGCAAATCTAACTATAGCCCACATATCCATTATAATCTTAAACTCTGTAGTTTGCTAGAGGATAGATTCCTAGAAAACCTAGGAGGAAAATAGAACATCTAACTCAGTTTAAGCACTCTGTATACGTGAACCATATCCTAAAGAGGAGCTTCATGTCTCTTCCGCAAATCTAACTGTAGCCCACATATCCATTATTATCTTAAACTCTGTAGTTTGCTAGAGGATAGATTCCTAGAAAACCTAGGAGGAAAAGGGAACATCTAACTCAGTTTAAGCACTCTGTATACGCGAACCATATCCTAAAGAGGAGCTTGATGTATCTTCCGAAAATCTAACTATAGCCGACATATCCATTATTATCTTAAACTCTGTAGTTTGCTAGAGGATAGATTCCTAGAAAACCTAGGAGGAAAAGGGAACATCTAACTCAGTTTAAGCACTCTGTATACGTGAACCATATCCTAAAGAGGAGTTTCATGTCTCTTCCGCAAATCTAACTATAGCCCACATATGCATTATTATCTTAAACTCTGTAGTTTCTTAGAGGATAGATTCCTAGAAAACCTAGGAGGAAAAGGGAACATCTAACTCAGTTTAAGCACTCTGTATACGTGAACCATATCCTAAAGAGGAGCTTCATGTCTCTTCCGCAAATCTAACTATAGTCCACATATCCAATATTATCTTAAACTCTGTAGTTTGCTAGAGGATAGATTCCTAGAAAACCTAGGAGGAAAAGGGAACATCTAACTCAGTTTAGGCACTCTGTATACGTGAACCATATCCTAAAGAGGAGCTTCATGTCTCTTCCGCAAATCTAACTATAGCCCACATATCCATTATTATCTTAAACTCTGTAGTTTGCTAGAGGATAGATTCCTAGAAAACCTAGGAGGAAAAGGGAACAACTAACTCAGTTTAAGCACTCTGTATACGTGAACCATATCCTAAAGAGGAGCTTCATGTCTCTTCCGCAAATCTAACTATAGCCCACATATCCATTATTATCTTAAACTCTGTAGTTTGCTAGAGGATATATTCCTAGAAAACCTAGGAGGAAAAGGGAACATCTAACTCAGTTTAAGCACTCTGTATACGTGAACCATATCCTAAAGAGGAGCTTCATGTCTCTTCCGCAAATCTAACTATAGCCCACATATCCAATATTATCTTAAACTCTGTAGTTTGCTAGAGGATAGATTCCCAGAAAACCTAGGAGGAAAAGGGAACATCTAACTCAGTTTAAGCACTCTGTATACGTGAACCATATCCTAAAGAGGAGCTTCATGTCTCTTCCGCAAATCTAACTATATCCCACATATCCATTATTATCTTAAACCCTGTAGTTTGCTAGAGGATAGATTCCTAGAAATTCTAGGAGGAAAAGGGAACATCTAGCTCAGTTTAAGCACTCTGTATACATCAACCATAAATGTCTTTAATGCCCCAGATCAGAAGTGCAAATTCGGCATCACAATTTCATGCTATCTTAATTCACCTTCCTCTTCAAGTCCCTTGCTATATATAATGTTTATTTTTACCTTGACAATGTATTTACAACATCAATACAATTGCTTGTCTTTTCTAGACATAAAATCTTTCGGTCTCACCGTATAAGTCGCGAGACAAAGCAAGAGACATGACTATTTGACCTTTATAGTAGTGCGAGGCTTTCTGACTTCGTATATGTCGAGCACTTCTGTTATACATATCGATCAGCCACAACAACCGTGCCTTGTTCACCACTACACCTCTTATTAATCGCTTCCAAATGTCAGTTGGATTCAGGTCGTATATTTAAATTCCGTTCAAGCAAAGTTCATGGCAGTTGTGTATAAGAGTCTGGAGATAGTTTGGCTATAAAACACGTACCATGTTTAATAGATTAGATTTAAAATTATTAAATTAGATAGAGCAGAGGGTCTGAAAAAACACTAGTGCCAACATTTTCCCTAAATAATTTATAAAGTTATATTATTTTAAGAAACATTTACTACTTATAGACTATCTCCGTTCAAAGTTTTCTCTTGCCACTGTCTGTATGTGGAAATACATTAAGTTATATATTTTAAATTAATTAGTAGGTTCCTGGGAAAAAAATTGATCATCTGAATGTTCAGCGTGCTTTCATGGTAAACCGTTCTCACGTCATCACAACATTGAATTCTGGATTCCTCGATTACTCCAATTTTCTGAGTTTATATTGTGATCGTAGACAATGAATTCAATGAGAAAGTTCGTCTCAAAGCTATTGTATTATTTCGTACACTCCGGGGCGGCATCTGTGTCTTGACGTTTAAATTTATGGCAGGGCCGGGTTTATGATTGGTTTGCAAATTTTGTCGTGTTTTGTATTTGTTTGGTAACTGTTCTTTTATTCTTTGATATTTTATGTTATATGTTTCTTCAAGTTTTCGTAAAGACTATTCTTTTTTTCATTAAGAATATTGTGTTAATAAAGACATGTTATTTAGAATGATATCTGTTCTTTGTAATTTTGACTTGGTGGCAGGATTTGAATTCAAAAACAAAATTGAGAAAGAGAGAGCAGAAATGTTTTTAGGTTCTAGCGTAAAATCACTCTTAAATATACTATTTTTTACGACTTGCAAGTAAATTGCAAATTTTCTTCTATATGAAAAATGTTTATAATGAATTACTAATATCGATAAATCACGTCCATAAAAGGATAAATAAACCTGCAATAAACAACGTAAGAAACTCTGTATTATTATTTCTCACGTACTCGATAACCTATAATAAATTTTACATGCGATTTGTTGTCATGGCAACGATTAACTACCTAACCTGTTATGGTGTCATAAATTTACATTCAAATAAATTTACCAAGAAAGCTGCGTCGGCGCCTGAAAAGTCAGTGCAAGCTGCTCGCGTTACGCCAATGAGATGCTATACACGTGGATAGGCGTATTATGTAATTATTATTTAGAACATTAAATGCGAAGTTCACTTTACACAAACCTGGCTTATGTGAATTTAGTTAGTACAATATTAATAAATTAGTTTAATATATCAGATGAATTAGATTACCTGTTTAAACATTTCTTAGACCACGAGAGTTAAAAACTCTCTTCAATTTGCAAATCTGTCTTTTAAAATATAAGTTTACACGACAATACTGTACCTTAAGTTTACTGCCTAGCCAAATAATAAGACTTAAATCCTACTTGTATTTATGCTTTTATACCCTTTACAGTGTTTTTACTCGTACGATACAACATGTAAATATACGATTGACTACATTTTTCTGGCTTTCCTAATATTAAAATATTTTTCTTTGTTGACGCGTTTCGGATTAACTCCATTCTCAAAACATTGAGAATGATAAACAGTACTTTAAAGTTTTCGTAAAGGAGTTAATCCGAAACGCCCCAACAAAAAAAATATTTTAATGCTGTGAAAGACAGATAAATATACTTAAATTTATACAAATATTCCTAACAGAAGTGAAACTGAGTATACTAAGAATGTCAACACATAAATGGCTTTATAGTTACAGTATTGAGTACAGAAGAAACTTTTAGCGACAGATTGTGTCCCAAATGAAGCCGTTTTTTAACGTAAGAGAAAAATCAAGATCATACTCACACTGGAATCACTTACTCTCCGTAGTTTAGTTCTGCTCTATCTAATTTAATAATTTTAAATCTATTAAACTGCTAAACACGGTACGTGTTTTATAGCCAATCTATCTTCAGAAACTCCTATACACAACTGCCATGAACTTTGCTTGAACGGAATTAAAATATACGAACTGGATCCAACTGACAATTGGAAGAGATTAATAGGAGGTATAGTGGTGAACAAGGCACGGTTGTTGTGGCTGATCGATATGTATAACAGAAGGGCTCTACATATTCAAAGTCAGAAAGATTCGCACCACTAAAAATGTCAAATAGGCCACGGATCATAGGCTAGTCACGTCTCTTCCTATGTCTCGCGACTTATACGGTGAGACTGAAAGATTTTATGACTAGAGAAAACAAGCAATTGTATTGATATTGTAAATACTTTGTCAAGGTAACAAGGTCAATATAAACATTATCTATAGCAAGGGACTTAAAGAGGAAGGTGAATTAAGGTAGGATAAAATTGTGATGCCGAATTTGCAGTCCTGATGTGGCGCATTAAAGACACTTATGGTAGATGTACACAGAGTATTTAAACTGTATCTTTTAGACGTCATTGAAAAGGATAATAGAAGTTCTTAAATGCTTGCAAAAATTAGAAATGGATAGGGACATTAAAAAAAAAAACACTTGTCAAAAAGAAATTATCTTTAGCACTTTAATGCACTCGCACAGTTTCTTATAAGCAATAATTAAAACAAACAAATCATTTGCCGTCGTGGGTGGGTCCAAGAACATCGTGATCTTTACTCACGAAAGAAGGAGGGTCATGGATATTCCCTCGCGGTGTGAGATAGATGCCAGGTTCGCTTCCGTTCAGTCCATTCCGTGAACAATCCTTAAGTTTTCTCCTGTGTGTGATTTGTATTAGTATAGTTTCTAACAAACTACCTTTGCCGTAGGAAATAAAATTTATTTTTTGTTTGGTCGCTGAATCATTTTTTCCCGCATGCTTCTGGTTATGTAGTTAATTGCTAATATTGGGACTAAGAAATTTTATTTTTTCTACCTAGATTTAACCTAACAGAGTACTTTATAGCTCTATTGTAAAGATAGCTATATTACAATGTAGTATAACTTAGGACTCTGTTTTATAAACAAATTTTAAATGTATATAGTTTTTGTAACACATAAAAACACCTTAATATCTTTATACAAAACACATATACGTTAAAATGTACTCTAAAGGTTTTTAGAGGCAGTGGAGTACGTCGTTTCTAAAATTTCTATGTGAGACAGTTGTTTTACATATATTGTTAGGGAGGGTATCATGTAGACTGTTATAAACTTTAGTTATATTTGAATATCAACCTTTCCACGATGTTTATTATACAAAAACGCAGGCATTTAAACACATCCAACGAATAGTTTAATACTAACTTCTATAAAGCTCGATATATCTCGATTAGTGTTTAATTAAGAACGATACAACAGGGCCGTGTTTAGCGCTATCTCGACTGTCAGCCGCGGTTCAGTATCGGCGCTGTTACGTTGACATCGAGAATAAATAAGCTGCTTGTGGCTAATAAACAAGAAATTTCGAAATATTTCCAATTCACAAATGCTAGTCTATGTTTGGTAATATCGGTAGACAACTGTCCTAATTAATTTTCAAAAGAACTGGTTTACTAAGGCAGAAGAGTTTTAGAAAATCTCTTCTTTGTAGCTTTGCCTATGTCAAAAATATTTTTTTTTAATAAGTTGTTTTTTTTTAAGTTGAACTATATTTGTTTAAGTTAAGACTTAAATTTCATACAATTTATCTTAGGCAATTTATCAACTGCCTAGCTTAGAGGCAAACCGTGTTAGTTCTATCAATACAGTACTAAACTATGGACATAAAACCAGGATGAGTATATAGTGGACAGGAATTACCATGGTAGCGCAAGCCTATATAATGTATATCAACCCTTTATCACTGCCAAAGAGGTGGCTACCCTTTACATTCTCACGAAAGAAGAACAATAAGAATAGAGAGGTGGTATTTGTTATGACTAAGGAAATTACAATAAAATCGCTGGGAATATGGGAAAATTAGACGTTACTGAATAGCAATAAAGCTACAAAGGTAATACAGTAAAACCTCTCATATCCGGATCAATATGGTGACAGCCCGATCCGGATAACAAAACTTTTAGAATGGGAGGGGTTATGTAATTATCTATGTTTGTACTACGAAATCACAACAATTCCAATTGGAAGTAAACGTAGGACTGTTTTAAGTAAACAGGTTACACTTATTGAAGATCGTAGCTATATTTTAATAGCAGTAGGTTATATAACTGCTGTACTTACAATTTAGTTACATACCTGTACATACAGTTAAATAATACTGTACTGTAAACACATATTTACATTAATTATCAATTTTGGGGAAAAAACAATTAATGGGGGTTTGCTTGTTTCTTTGAACACGTTTCTTTGATGAAATATCCCTCCACCTAGAAAGATATCGGCTGTTGTTCGATTTACTCTATCAGTTTGTCAAAGGCCTAGAAAGCTTCGAGTCATGGTTTGTTTTCTTTCGACATCTTCGGCATGCGCTGGCTGTGTGCTCACTAAGTCTATAATATCACAAGTAGTAAACTCATGAACTCTGTCCTCTTTCATTCATTCACGCCAACACTGTTCATCTCCTTACAACCAGGACTGTTTCGGAGAAGGTCAACGATCTCTTCATTTGTTTGACTAACAAAGTTTTCCGTTTGTAAAACGTTTTCAATCCTCTCATTGTTTGTTTTATGATCCAATAGTTTCTTTAATTAAATAATACTCAACTAAGTGAATACGTAAGGGCTTACTTGCTGACCCGTTTTTTAGTAGGGTAGCTTACTTAGTAGGGTAGAGGCTTTGCTTCATAAAAGGAACGATTGTTTTGAAAAGCAAATAAGCCCTTACGTATTCACTTAGTTAAGTATTATTTTATTAAAGTTTAATCAGTGAATTCAAGATGATTACAACAAGCAACTTCAATAGATTCTGCCATGATTTAACTAGTTATCTGGCTAATTAGATCCCATGCCGTAGCAATCCATAAAGCGACATCTAGCAAGTCAACGTGTCTTAGGCACTCGGAAACACTTCTTCCCCCGGTTATATAGGTTAGTAACTAACTGCGATATAGAAAACTCGGTTTTTTCCGCTTTTACGCCATATAGTATATTGTAGATAACAAATTCTAGGTAAGATAATTAACTAAATTACCTAATTACACAAAATTCTGTAGAATATATGTAAACTGAACGATACGGAGACTCGAACACAACTGGCCGAGTCGGGAAAGAACCGAGCCGTCTGCTGGCGCCATAGACTTTATTTTCATACTACGTCCGAATATCGGAGGTTCCAGATATCAGAGGACCAGATATGATAGGTTTTACTGTATTGATATACAGTACTATAATATAGCTTCAAAGTAACCCATCAGGATAGGTTTGAAGTTAGAAAATAAAAGAAAATTGAGTCTCCTAACTTTAACTAACTACTTACGACTTCTTCACTTCAGCAACCAAGTCTATGATAAGAAACATATAAGTTTATGACAGGAAACATTTTTTTTTAAATGAAACTTTGGATTTTTTATTCTTTTACAAACCAATCCTAATGAAATACTTTAAATAAAGGCATATCGAAACTTCAGTTAGGTGTTTAATTCAAATAAATACAGCCTCTCCACCACTGTTAAAACTTTTTATTTAAACGCTTATGCACATTTCAATATCAAAGCAATAATTTTCAGAGGGAATTACTACAAAAATAACTACTTGAGAATGGTATAATATCTCTAAATATATGAAACAGACAAAAACTATGTAAGAAAATCCTACAAAATAAAGATTATAGAGATTTTAAAATTAAAAAAGAATGAAGCTACAATCAATAACGATATAGAGTTATATATACTTTAAGAGGTCAAGATTGTTATAGAATTGTTATTTTAGTAATAATGTACTCTGGAGATTATTGTTCTGCAATTGAAATGTACAAAAGGGTTTAAAAAAAAAGTTTTGTGGTTAAGAGGATTTATTTATTTAATTTAAAACATTACGTCAGAGTTGTTTGAAGTTGTTATTCAGGTAAGGAGTTTAACCTTCCATTCCGGTTTATATTGAAGGGTTAAGACTTATATGTCGATATAACTTACTGTATCTGGAGGTGTCTGGCATTTATATAAATCCTCATGGACTACATTACATATGGAAAAACCTTCCTACTCTATACGAACATCTGCAAGGTTTCATCTTTTCCTAATTCCTTACGTTCTTCGTCCAAAACTTCTTCAGAACGGAAATAATTCCGTAAACTATAAAACACCTCTCAGTAAAGACCCTTCCGAACAATATGGTTCGGTAAGAACAAGTAGAAAGCTATCAGTTACGTGGTCACACAGAGCGTAGTTACCATGGCAACCGAATGTAACAGTTATTCCTTGAACAAAAATCAAACAATTTCTGTATAGCAACCAAAAACACAATTTAAATGCTCATTTTGAAGTGTCAGTTTAGGCGAACTTTCTCGTTGTGGGGGGAGCGGGGTTAAACTGTTGAAAAAATCCCTTACGTAACACAAGTATTCATTTTATTTTCACACATGACATATTATTTCATACAAAAGCAGTTTACCTTTTCGTTTAGATGTTACGTAAAGGTTATGTTCGAAGCATTTTCAAATGGTATCTTTAAATTATAGAAAGATGTCCTGAACGTCTGAATCATATTTAAGGCACAGCCAAAGCTATTAGTAAACAATGGGATTTTGAGGGAGCATTTATTTGGCGATGTTGAATCATCCCAAAAAGACATTTTGAAGAATTTGAATTTTACGTTGTTTTTATTTTGACTATGATCAGTCTTGGCTATTGACTCACTAAGCGATGAGCTGTTTCAAATTTGATAAATAACAAATGACTATAACAGATGTTAACTTTGGATCACGATAGGGATCAGGTGTTTTATATTCGGTAAATTACTTGAGTTAAGTAAATATCTATCGTCGATATAAAAATGGAAACAGTACAGTTAAATGTAAATGATGAACTTAACTTCAATTTTGGGTGATCTAGTCAGTCTTTCAAATCCATATCTTACATCGCGCATAATTCCCAGAGACTAAAGTAGGCCCACACATGTTTGTCGTGTCATTAACGTGTCGCACAAAGCTGGGGTGGATATGGTTTTTGTTTCTGCTTTTATCCATGATTTTAACCAGGAAACTCGTTTAGTTATGTTAGAGGTGAAAGTTAATGTGTTAGAATTTTTCACGAAGAACCTTTGTGTTCAGGGTTTTAATAAAACATTCATTAAATACTACTGTTTTAAATTTGTAGGCCTATTGTCAATATAAATAGGCCTTATATAAAACAAAATAAACCAAAAATAACCTATATAACCATATAATAAGAAATACGTTACTGAAAATAAACATTATTAAATGTTAAATTTCTAAAATCTCCCCAAAAATAATTCACTAATTACCTAAAAATTACTTAAGGGTGACAATGAAAATTCATAATGAACTATTTTACTATATATTGTTAAAAATAACCTTATTGTTTGTAAGTTCAGAATAGTTATTAAATACAATAATTATAATTCGTGGTTTTCAAAGTAATAATTCATTCATTTAAAATTATACTTAAATGAGAAATTTAGACAAATTACTGTGGAAGACATCAAATTTAATGAAGAAATTTATTTGCTGGTCCATTTTATAGGATTGATAGACATTATTTATAACTGGAAAAAATAATTTAATTTAAACTTAGTGTGTTAAAATAAATATCACGCTGAAGAAGCCGCTACAGGGAGTAAGCCCTTCTATTTCTCTGTAAATTAAGAAGTGCCATTAGATTTATGAAGTCACATGATTTTATGAAACAACTGTTTCCTTCTTCCTTTGGAGTTTTATTTAGGTTATGTTTAAATCGTTTTCAAATGTTATTTCATATAAATAAAATATATTCAATTCCATTAAGTTTTATATGATTTTATAAAACACCTTTTTTCCTCTTCATTTGGAAGTATAATTTAGGCTGTGTTTGAATCGTTTTCACATATTATTACCTATAAATTGAAAATTGAAATATATTTAATTGAAATAAATCTTTATTCCTATATGGTGAAGCTACAACTACAGTCCCTTATTTAGACTTTATATATAGGGCATAATTTATGTTTAAATTGTTTTAAAATGTTATTTCCTATAAAATCAGAAATATCATACAATCAATTCATTTAAATGTTAACATTTGATTTTACACAGCAGCTGTTTTATAAGGCCATGTTACGTTAGTTATTGTTTCCTTAAGAGTTAAAATGTATGCAATTCCTAAAATTATACATATTCATAATAGCATAAATATATTCCACTAATATGAATAAAAACAAATATTTCTCAATAAGTCAATAATTAAATTGTTTTTAGATAATTTTTATGACCACCTGTATATTAAAAAAAGTACACTTTAGGTACGTACGCGAGCGCATATACACACACTCGCTCGCGGCAGCTTACATACAAATACAGAAACATATTGTATCTAAATAAACATATTCTCTAATATTAAAAATAGTTAAACATTTAGTAACATTTCGCTACAGCAACAACACATTCCCAAAGCCAATATTTGCCTTAAACCCTAATCTAACATTCTGAAATACAATTATAAAAATAAATTAGGAAATATCATAATCCAGACAAACTTCCTTACTGGCATCTAAAAATAACCATTGACAGATAAAGAGTCTATAAATAACATCACAAATATTGAGCGACACTACAGAGAAGGTATTGTGAGGAGTGACGTAGAAGATAACAGTGACGTCGGCAGTTGTGGGGGCGTGGATTTCTAGGACTGTGACATCATCAAAACCGTTTATTTCTAGGTTTGATAAACTACTTCCGATTTGCTATCATACTGTCCGGACGTTATTGAATCAAACAAACAAACAAGTCGGATGTAGATAAGCGCTCAAGTATGACTCTTCGCTATAAATGTTTTCAAAAATAATCCTTTATACGCCCGAGCTTTGCTAGTTTACAAAAATTAACTCATGTATTTTTTAGTCATCGTAATATAGTTTCTACATTTAAGAGTTCAGTGGTTTAATCGAAATAATTTATTTGTCTACACTATTTGTGGTACAAGTGGAACACTGTAATGGATTTTGATTAGTTAGCGAGTCTCAATATTTCAAAAATTTTAAAATCAACTAGCGGTTATCTCGAAATCTGTCGAACAGTGGCTTCGTCATTTGGCGATTTCGTCGAGTGGAGTCGAATTTTACAATTCTAAAGCAATCATTCAACAGAAACAAATGTTGAAATCCAGAAGAAGGTGTTTAAGCAGTTGCGAACATCTTTACTGCTGTTTGTAACAGTTATGAATGTACCTACTGCTATTTGTAAGCGTTATGAATATTGTTACCAGTATTTGTAACAGTAGACTAATGAATGTTGTTAATGCTATATTTATCAGTTACGACTATTGTAACTTTGCTGTTATTAATAACAGTTATACATATTTATCTTTACTGCTTATTGTAACAGATATTAATATTTATTTTCTCTGCTTTTAGTAACAGTTATGTACTTTTACTGCTATTTGTAACAGTTGTGAATATTGTTACTGATATTTGTAACAGATATGCAAGTTAATACTGTTATTTGTAACAGTTATGAACGTTGTATCTATATTGCTGTTTGTAATTGTTATGAATGTTGTATTTTTATTTCTACTTGTAACCGTTGTGGATGTTGCTACTGTTGTTTGTAAAAGCTACGAATCTTGTATCTTTATTGGTGTTTGTAAATTTTTTAAATGTTCTATATTTATTTTTGTTTGCAAGAGTTATGAATGTTAATCCACACTGCTGTTTATAACAGTTATGAATATTTTATCTTCCCTCTTTTTTGTAGATGTTATGAATGTTGTATCTTTACTTCTATTTATAACAATTACGAATGCTCTATCTTTACATCTGTTTGTTACAGTTATAAAACTGTCATCTTTTCTCCTTTTTGTAATTGTTATGAGTATTTAATCTTTACTCTTATTTAAAGAAGATAGGCATGCCATATCTTTACTGATATTTATAACAGTTATGAATGGTGTAAGTTTAAAACAACTTTTATTAGTTATGGATGTTGTTACTGGTATTTGTAACAGTAATTAATTTACTGTTTCTGAATATTGTATCATTTGCTGTTATTTTTGCACCTATACGTCAGCTTTAGTGATATTATGAATGTTGCATCATTTTAAACGAAATTGAAAAGAAACTATGTATAATTGATATTTTTTCATTTGGTAATAATTTTTTTTAATACAACAAATTTGTATTACTACGTTTTGTTTCATTCATGATAATTAACCTAAGATTTAGAACAAATCTCGCAAAAAGACATTGCCTTGGGACTTCTGCAGGAATTTTACTACTCTTTGACCGATTAACTTTCATAACCTCGTACTACACCTGTGTTTTTATTTGTACACACATTTTTATTAAATTCTTCAAGGTAAAACAAATTAACGGTCAATCCGAAAAACTTTAGATAGACTACTGTATTTTAGGTAGCTCAGATCAATAATTCCAATATATCCTCATTTTTAATATTACACTCTTTTAATACATAACAAATAATAGAAAACTGAATGCTTTCAGACGTCCCTAAAAATGTTTCCATTCAAATCATTTGAATAAGAATATATGTTCATCATTGTTATATAAAGTACATTACCATGAAATATAATTATATATATATATAAAGAACTAAGTCAAAACACAAATACAAGAATAATAATTGAATTTACAATTGTATTACAAATAAACAATTGTTTAATATTCCTGATGATGTTGGTACTGTTAGCCAACGAAAAGCTTTGAATTGTAAATTCAATTATAATTCTTGTATTTGTATTTTGACTTAGTTCTTTATTAATACACAAGAATACATATTGCGATATATATATATATATATATATATATATGTGTGTGTGTGTGTGTGTGTGTGTGTGTGTGTGTGTGTGTGTGTGTGTGTGTGTGTGTGTGTGTGTGTGTGTGTGTGTGTGTGTGTATGTGTGTGTGTGTGTGTGTGTGTGTGTGTGTGTGTGTGTGTGTGTGTGTGTGTGTGTGTGTGTGTGTGTGTGTGTGTGTGTGTAAATTTTTTGTCTACGGATTTTCACAAAAATTCTTATATGGAGGTTTTTAATCTCAGGAATCTAATAGGCTAAGTACGAATTTGCTGAAAAGTCGTCATCAAGTTTTCGAAATTTGTTCAACATTTAAAACTAATCTAACGATTTTAATAAAAATTTGTATATTGAGGTTAATAGCCCCAGTAATCCAATAGGGCTAAGTGACATTTTTCTAAAAAATCTTTATTATCAATTTTTCGAAAATTTTTACGAAGTTCATATTTCCAGAACTACATTCCACTCAAGCAAGAGTCAACTTGGATGTACTATGGAAATACATCAATTCACAGTTAGACCAGCATTTGTCATGACAATTAATAAGTCACAGAGGTAAACTTTTGATTATGTTGGTATTGACTTAGGAACCTCCGTTTTTCTGCTCAGGGTGCTATATGTCCCATTCTCTAGGATTAAAAGAAGGAGCAGCTTCTAATTCTTTTGCTAAATAATAAACCACGTTATACTCGAAACATAATTTTTAAAGTTTCGGACATAATCGGAGTATGATCTGACCGTAAATAAGTTTCCTGATATTGATAAAAAATATTTAACAACAACTGGTAACTTTGTCAAAAACAGACATAGGTCTACTGAAACTTTAACAGAAAGTAGCACATTATTCGAGTAATAAAAACAGTTATCATATGTCACAAAAACATTATGAAATCATACGTTATTCGCTTAGTTTAATAAAATGAAGATATATTTTTATAATATAGAAAATTTCATTTGAAAATTATTTAAACTTAACATCACCATAACCTCTAATGAAACAAAATTAGCATATACCTAAAGAAAGTGAAAAGCCTCTAGACGTTTTCACTTCAAACACTGAAATATAATTAGGCATATCATTCATTAGCGCTATTGTAAATTTGTATAGTGACTTCCTGAAAAGTATACTATTTATAGTAGCTGATAAAAAATATTAAATAACGTTTCAACTTAACTTAATAACATAGGAACAATACGGAAAGTTACATAATAAAAGCCAGCTGTTGTATGAAATCATAAGCGTTTCGCCCAATATAATTGAATATACGGTATTTTTAATATATAGAAAACTGTATTGCAAAATTATTTAAACATAACCTTCAAATAACATTTAAATAAAAACGTTGAACGACTCTGTTATAGAGTCGGTGTTAAAACATACTCACCGTAAGTAGCGTATTGTTTATCGAAACTTGGGAGAGAAGGTTGCAATTTGAAGGATGGGTTTGCATATAGATGGATAGAGCACTAAGAGGCATCGGGGAAAACGGGTGCTTTTTTGTAGTTGTTTAAAACTTGTAAGCCTACATCGAAAGTATCTAATAAGTTTATAGACGTTAAATTTCACAATTGCCTAGCAAAATTGGTCTTGACAACTCGTAAATCTTTCCACTTTTACGCCTACAGTAGAAAATTTAAGGATATAGGCTTCCACGAGCTGTGGGGAATAAGAAGAAAAAGTTCAGCGATTTAAAATAATCCTTTGCAAATTAATGTCCGTATTTGGGACATCAAGCAACTTATTTCACAACAATCGTAGAATTGTTATCAAGACTTGAATCTCGAATATTTTCCATTTTTGTTTCGTTTTTTTTTTGTCGTCTTGAGATTTATTTGTAATGAATTATTTTTTTTATCAGAGACTCACCCATAACGTTATGAAATTTCACAACAGACGGGTTTCTCTTTGTTCAGACGATATTAAATTCTTATATTTTAACGCAATTTTTATACTTTTTGCAATACTAACTCAAATTTACCTGAAAAGTGTGAGACGTTATCTAAAATAATCATTTTACTAATATGAAATAATAGAAGTAAGTCTAGTGGCATTTCCTTAGGTCATTAAGTGATTAAACGTACATTGTGTTTATAGCATTGAAACGATAATCTGGAGTTCATTTTTTCGGGCAGTAGAAAATATACATTCAACATAGTATTAAATGCCACAGCTAAATTCACACACACACACACACACACACACACACGCGCGCGCGCGCGCGCGCGCACACACACTTCCTTTACTTTAAATTTATTTTCAATTCATTATAATTTAGTTTCAGATTCCTGTCTTCTCTCTTCCTCTCATTTTATTACAATAAAGAAAAAACGAAATTTGAGGAAATGACTGCCGGAAATAAAAACAGAAAATAAAATAGGGAATAAATGAAGAAAATAAAAACAGAGACTAAAGAAATAAACGAAACACAAAGCCAAAAACGAAAATGAAAATAGAATTAGAAGAAAGGAAAATTAAACTATAACTCAAAGTAACAAAAATGAAACAAGACAGTAAAAGAGTGAAATGAAACTATATTCGTATCGAAAGAAACTAAATACCATAACTAAGAAATTAACAAACCGTTAAATTAAACTAGAAGCCAAAAAATTAAAATGGAGGCGAAAATAAAGTGCTAAAGCAGAAGAAATGTAACTGAAACGAGAACAAAAAAAAGGTAAATGAAACTGAAGCATAAAAAGATATAAGCCTCGATCAAGATAATACAAAAAGTAAAATTAGAAAACAATGACAGAAAAATGAGAAACGTCCTAAGGAAAAATAGAAAATAAAAGGAAAAATTAAAACTGGAGGTCATTTAAAGGAAAAGGAAATTAGAAGTCAAATTAATGAACACGTAACGCCAATACAACGGAAATACAGCAATAAACTAAGAGTAAATTACGAGCGAAAATAATGATTTACCTACAGCAAACAGGTATGACTAAACTAATGTCAGGAACAAACGTTTAAAACAATAAGGGGAGTGTGTTTATTGAAAACTGTATTTATTGACCTTTGACTAAGTTCTAAAATTAATCTTCCGAAAGAATGATGTTCTCATGGGGAAACGTCCATGAAAAGGGGATCGCGAAATTAGACACACTTTTAAAAAGATTCAAAGCACATCAACAGCCTCAAGATATATGATGCAAAAGGACACGACATTATCGTCATATACACTTTACATGATAATAAACGTGTTTTATTGAACGGCGACAATGTAATGTGTCGTGCATGTGTGCAAAAAACGATACATCAATTATTTAATTAAAAGATGTTAAATTAAGCCATTGATTGGCGCGATGTCAATTGTCAGCATTCATCACTTACATCATTCTGTCAAACGCAGATCGCCCTAAAAACTTTTCCATGTTTACACGCATCACTCGGTGACTACAAACGACAGCTGTTTGAAATAGTGCTTGTCCCGAGGCATTGTTTTTTGACACCCACTTTCAAATTAATTTATCACGCGATAATTATCCTCTTTTAAGTTTTAAAGGCAATTATTGAATTACTCCCTCCTAACATTAACGTATGGAATGTATTCGGGTAAATTTTTGAAACATGATTTTATAGCTTATATGAAACCTTTTAAGGAAATATATTTTCAATTAATTACCAAAATATTTAGTAAAAAGATGAGTTCCATAGAAAAACAGAAGAATGCAAATGCATTATCACAAGCAAGGCGAATCTACCGCCGGTACCTTTGCTTCTGAGAAACATGGTAGATGGCAAAATAACATTGCAGTGCTGACTTGTCAATAAATAAATACTTACAAACGCTTTTTCAGCTGTGGAAATCCTGTGCTCGTTATAGCATGCTTTATTGTAGAAATGGGTTTTTTTTACTAGTTGGCTGGGTACGGCATGCCTCCAGATGCAAAGTTATCGTCTGTAGGACAGGTTTGAGTTAAATCACACAACAAAAAAAAAATTAATATTTAGGTGTAACGTGAAAGAAGTGAAAACAAAATTCATGAAAATGTAGTGAAACGTTTATTCGTTTAAAATTTAAAACACTCTAAGTAGAGTTCTTTTACTAATAAACTTAAAAACAAAAAGGTAAATGGTTTGATAAATTTTGCATAAATGGTTTGTATTAAATTGTTTTTAAATAACAATTTGCACTTGTTATTTTTATCAATTTATTTATTCATAACTATTATTTTTTGTGTACTAACTTAAACATAAAAGTCGAGAGCCACATCCATATACACCCTACAACGAAGGAAAATATTCTGTCCTAGCTTTAATTCAATTACAAGCTCCTGCATACAGTTATAATGTAACTGAGGAAAGTATTCGTCTTCTTTTTCTTCGCTACTTTCACATTATCATAACATAACTAGGAGTTTCTTTTTCACTTCGAAAAGCTTATAATCTATATTCTAATATATAACCGAAGTTTGAAAAACCTGTACGAAACATGGCAAATGGCGGTGATACCAACGTATTCCAGCATTGAAACAAGAAAAAGTACTACTTGTTGTCACAAATCATGGAAAATACTCTTCTAGCTTTGACTTTTGTAGCAAATTTAAATGTAACAATTTCATTATATAATTATACACTGTTATTCAACTTTTGTGTGTGTGTGTGTGTGTGCACTGGATTTCTTAGGAATGTAGAAACTCATTTCACGATAAACTATGAGTTGTTGAATGTAAGTGTACCGTGGATGATGAAAAACTACCGCGACAAATTTATGATTTCATTTTAAAATTAGGGAGCAAATAATATAATTATAAATTATATATGAGAATAATCAAACTAAAAATAAATTTTAAAAAACCTTTTAATTCGAAATATACAAAGATTAAAATAATGTTTTCTGCTTCCCGAGTTGCCATTAATAGCCTATTTCATATATACAAGCAATAAGTACTTTCAATTTTTATGAAATTTATAAGAAGCATCACTTTTAAAAGTAAAATATCTTCTAAAAGCCTACACTTTTAGTTTTTCCCACAGAAAAGTAACCTTTTTAACCATTTCTGACGAAATTCCGACCGCAGAGATAACTGAATCTTTATTACCCTGCTTCGAGAAGCCATCTAATCAAACGGAGAGCCTGCGTTTCCGCCCAACACTGACACGGGTTACCTTATAAATTATTATTTTAAGGTTTAAAACGAGAATAGCTATCAATTTGGTGATTATTTCCATCAGCTGTGTCCACGGTACGCTTGTATTTAAGGCCGCGTACATTGTAGGCCTACACTTCCGAAGACAGACGTACGAAAGGTGCTAACGAAGTACATATATTTACTTTCACACGAGACGACAACACGAAAAGCCTCGTGTGTCGGCTTATTTACGAAAACAAACAACGAATGTCGTGTGGGGTCTTTAACTCTAAAGGAAACAAATGTCTTGTCGATTTGAGTTTTCCAAATGGCAGTTTTAAAAGTGATTGTCTTTTAAAATTCAATTAGGACACCCACAAATGTTTTTTTAAATAATTAAAATATCATAGTACATAGTTATAAAGGTGATATGCTTCATCCCTTGTAACAATTCTTTCCAGAAAGATCTTTCCGACATTAGGTTCCCATGAAGGCAAGAATGCTAGTACCATAAATACTGAGACTTAGGCCTTGTTTACGTGACTTATTGAAAACAACACCAGCAACAACAGCGACAACAATAGCAGCATCATCAGAAGCAACAACAACGGCATCGTCAGCAGTAACAACAGTGACAGCAACAACGATGACACCAATAACCGCAACTATAAAAACAACAACAGCGACTAAAACAGCAAGAACAACAGCCGCAAATACAGCAGCGACTTGAACATTACTGGGGGAAGGGGTGTAGTACTAAATAACAAAATGTTGTGGTCAAAAACAGATAAAAACATACACAAAACTCACAAATTAATCATGTTTTTACTCATACGCGTTTCAATGACCAAGTCATCATCATCAGTGAGTTTTATTACTACAAACTCTAACTTAAAACTTATAGTTGTAAGTTAGAGTTTGTAGTAATAACACTCACTGATGATGATGACTTGGTCATTGAAACGCCTATGAGTAAATAAATGATTAATTTGTGAGCTTTGTGTATGTTTTTATCTGTTTCTAACAAAACCTCACAAGCTAAGATCAAAGAATATTTGTGGTCAATGTTTACTTTGAGAATTAATTAGTGTTAGAGCGAGAGGTTGTTTGACTCCTAAAATTGGCTTTTACCGCCTATCCAGGATATAAGAGCCATATATCCTTGAATTTTGTTGTCTATTATGTTCGGTGAATCTTATTAATCACTTGAGCAATAGTTTATGACTATATGAACTTTGGCAGAAGATACTGATGAAGATCGGCACATAGCGATCGAAAACGTTCTGTCTCATTAAGTTTTACCATATATCCTATTTAAAAAAAATTCCTACATTATATATATGTGCATACGTTAATGTCAAGTAAGCACGTAAACGTCCCTAGTCAGAAAAGTAGAAGAGTTGGCTTGCGTTGGCAGGGCCGCCCAATTAAAACAGACATTTTGCTCTTCAAACCATAGAATTCATAGAAAATTTGTTGCATTTACAAACTTTCAGCGAACAAACCTTGATGTGATAAAATTAAACAACAGAATAAAGAAAGGAAAACTAGATACAAAATGAAAATATGAAATAAAAACAAAAATGGGGAATAGAACTAGACAAGGATAAGAAAAGAAAAGGATAACAAATGAAATTAAATAATAAAAGGAAAAAATAAAATGAAATAGTATCATGAAAAGAAAACAAAACCAGTGACTGGTATTATGGGAAATGAAACGAAGTCCAAGATGTGATAAATTTAATAGAAACGAAAATAGGAAATAAAACTAGATAAGCATATTAAATGAAAAGGAAAGGATATAAAAATGAAATTAAACTAAAGCCGAAAAACACGAAAATATCAAATAAAATTGTCATAAAGAGAAAACCAAATCAGAACCTGACATTAAGGAAAACAAAACGAGCAGCCCAAGCTATGAGAAAATGAAAATGAAAAATAAACAAAAGAAAACGGAAACAAAAGAGAGAAATTCAATAGAAATGAAAAATGGGAAACTAAATAAGGATATTTTTTAAAAAAAGGATACAAAAAATTTAACTAAAATCGAAAAAAAAGAAAACATCAAATGAAATAGTGTTATGAAGATAATACGAAACTAGAGAATAATATTTTTAAAAATGAATCTCGATTGCAGAAAATTATTTAGGGATTAAAGAGCTTACAAATAAAACACTTTTTTGTTAAAACTTCTTCTTTCCAATGTACACACAAAACAGTGATACTCTTTATTGTGTGGAACGCGCATGCTCCATAGAATCACAGTACGTGCACAAGGCTGTGGAACAGCTGCGTTGTGATACAGTACTTATTACATCATTCTGTTGAGTAAATTATTTATTGACAGATTGTAAGATAACCGCTCCGCCAGGTAAACCCTCGGCACTGACATGCTTTGACACAACCCACAATGTCGTGCACAGCATTGCGTCACGCTTACAAGCAAATTATTTAAATATATTCATCCGGCTAAATACCTGACATTAATGTAACAATAAATTACACGCCGGCGTAACGTGATTGAATGTAACTAATACCTGATACATAAATTAGCCTTCTTGCTGATCTTTTGCGGCTTTACCTACTTAACAAGCTTTGTGACATGGTTTATGGAGATATAACAGTGTATGGACGGTATTTTTATTTTAATTGGTTTTACATTTTACTTATTACATTCCTTAAACTCGTGTCAAATATTTCAAGTGCAATAACTACGTCATCAAATGCTATAAAGAGACGACTTGCGAGTTAATATATATTATTATTTAACGCAATCAACCTGTGCTAATTTTGCGACTATAGTTAGGATTAAGGACTATAATATGACTCCACATGAGCAGTATCACGTAACCGAAGTAGACCAATAAAGCGAGAGCATAAAGGGGTGTCTACAAGTTACGCCCTTCTGCAATAAAATCGTGAGAGTTAAAGTACGCAAGACCATACGTACGAAAGTTCCAAGACGCGGCCATTGCTTTACAGGTTTCGACTTCTCGACGCTCACAATTCTAGTGTTGTTATTTCGTCCTAAGGAAAATGAAACCGAGGAACCAAGAAGTCCTAATAAAAGAGACATACGTTTGTCGTTTATGCAACATTATGAGTTGGCATTTTATTTAGTCTGATTACGTTTGCTCGTCACATAAATTCAATAGACAGAAGAAACTCACAACATTTACGTTATGTTTACGTTACTAACATTGATACGCCTGGCCTATTGCTGAAATAAAAACACTAGGAATAACCAAATTATATTAGATGCAGATTCCCTAGTTACTTATTTCTTAGTTAACGAAGTCCTTAAGATATTCAGTGTTTGTAATGTTGGGGCAGCAAAGTAATAGTTTGCCAACATTGTAATAAATTTGGCAACGCTGTTTTCTGAATCTAGTTTGCACATGTGTTTGATTTTAATTCTTTAGTATTCCTGATGGTTTTGGTACTGTTTGCCAACGAAAAACTTATTTGTATTTGCCAACGAAATTATTTTTGTATTTGTATTTTGTCTCATTTCTTTATTAATACACAAGAATATATATTGTAGTATATATATACAAATTACTGTTGCACTTTATTTTACCGAAAGCAATCACTCTCCTCCAATCCTTTTCATCATCCACTTCGTGCCCATTAACGCTTGTTCCTGTTTTATGCTTTGCATTAGTCATTCTATTTATTCATTTATAATCGTCTGCCTTTTTATCTGGATACGTCATACTCATTACATTACATATCAAATTCTAATAAATAATTTATATAATTTTTGTCCAAAATAACATTTAAATGATGTCATATTTTACTACAGACAATTCTTTGTCTTTACGATGTTTACATTATATAACATATCACGATCAAATAAATAATTCGTATAATTTTAATGTAACGTATGTTTACTTAATTACATAGAAAACATGTGTAGTATTTGTACGACTTTTGTGATAAAACAAAATATTATTTCCGCTGAATATAGTCTATCCAATTTCTTTGTTTGTTGTGGTTAGTTGACATTTTAATTTTACCTCTGCTTTCCAAATTACCTTTAGTTTCGATGTGCAACTACTTCCTAGCGTTTATTGATATTAGTGTTTCTTTTTTGTTTTTATTTCCTAACTGATTTATTTTGTTTCTGGTGTGTTTTACAAGTTGATGTAGGTTTTTGTTAATCACGAACATAAAAGTATATTTGCCAAGTTCCAGTGCCATTTGTATTACGCACTCCCTGTCGTGTCTGGTAAGGTTGGATTCAGAAAACACTGTAAACATCACAATGCATAAAACCGTTCCCGTTCGAGACTAAACGGGAGCACCGTGCAATGTAGGCGATCCGGAAATGGTCGGGCAACTATTTTTACAGTATTAACACGAACTATTTCCGTATGGATATAGCTCATCAGTCATAATTTCCTTCCCGAAAAGGACAACATCTGTCGACAGATAGGAGTAGGGCGCCTATTAAAACCACAAAAACCAGACGCTATATACGAGCTAGACTTCTGTGTCGTGTTGTTAGCGCGTAATGTTTGGCAACACTCTTCCTAAGCCGCAGATAGAACGAAACCTGTGATGAGCTCAAAATTTGTCTTTCTCTCTGGCTCAACCCATTTACACTCGATGACGTAATTTAAAGTCATTTAACGGTGTCATGGGCCAACCTTGTTCAGATGTGTTGTGCACCGTAAGAACACTCGTACAACCTTTTTGAACGGGGTGTTTTAGTTATCTTTTCAACTTTCATACTTTAAAAGCGATCAGATAATGTAATGGTCCTCGAAGTATAAGGAGTTATAAGAAGTCTAGTTAGAGATATAAAAGTAATACGTCATCATGCATTAGCCTTTGTTAAATTATACGCTAGATCTAATTTTATTATACAACTTCTATAAAATGCAATAAGGTATATTGCAGTAGTCTATGTGATAAGATCAAGCCTCGTAATGAATCAATGTTTCTCTCTGTCAATAAAAGTTAGTTATAAATACATAAAACATAATTTAAATTAAACAAGTATTATTTTTTAAAAAAAATACCGCTTAAAACTAACCCTGTAAGCTTTTTTTCACTTAAGTAGGAACTGACTTTTAAAAATGTGTTTATATTGATTATTTAGTTTTAAAATGATCATTCAGTATGACTATTATGCCCTTCGGTCGACTGTATCCCCAAGGAGAAGGAAACGTTGTGATATAAAAGGATGATGTAGTGACAACAAACCCTCTGATGGACAATGAGAGACAAGAGGATATATAAAGCTCCTTTTTAACGAAAAGGATAAAAAAAGGTATAATAGATTAGGCAGGAGTAAAGGATGTACATAATGATGCCTAGTACTGGGAATAATAAAGCTATGACAGATTCACTCACCTGTTGTAAACCTCCTCTCAGCCGGTTCTACTCGCTTCCCACTTTACTCATATACTTTACCTGTATACACTTCAAAGGGGAAAATACAATAGGATTGTTTCTATGCTTAGATAAATATGATAGATAAAACATTTACTAGAAAACTACTGCTAACACCTATTGGTGGATGTGTCTCAAAACAAATATTTTACAAGTGAAAGATTAAATTTATCTTAAGACTGCACACTCGAATTAATTTTTTATTTTTGTAAATTCTTGTTTATGTTGAGGTGAAAAGCTCAATCTGCCCTTTATGGCCTGTCGAAAGGAGATTAAGGTAGAGAAATAAAACAAATACCATAAAATATTATACTATCATCGCTCACGTGTGTAAGGTTGTATTTCTAAGGTAGGCATCCTTTTCATCATAAGGAGAGATAAAGGAGGTATACATGAGTTTGTAAAGCAATGTTTAAAGAAGACTGAGCAAATAAAGCAATAATTGAGGACAGACATGATTAGCCTCTGATCCTGAGACTCGGTCGATCATATAAAACAGATCTTCCTTCCTTCTTCCGGGGTTAAAGAAGATCTGACTCCGCTTATTGCTTTTCAAATAGCTTCATAAACATTTACATTTAAATCCTTACATTTTAAATGATTTTTCAATATCATTATGATTGTTGTACGGTACAGTACAATTTTAGTTAAGTACCATTTCGAACGCGATAAAGTTATACAAACTCGTACCGGTATTTATGTTCTTCATATTTGCTATTTGTGTATCTTCCATTATATTATAAGAGTTAAATTACTTTGTACATATTTTTAGTAATGAAAAAAACCCTCAAAAGAAATACGTTTAATATATCAAACGCATTTTAATACCTAGCTTATCATCTTTAGTGAATTAAACAACAATTTACAATTAGTATTTTTTTTTTTTTTTTTTTTTTTTTTTTTTTTTTTTTTGCTGCAACTAAGGCGAGCTATGTCTAAAATGTAGCTTTCCTTTGTGAACATCACCGTTTTAATATTCTATGACTGTTAATAAGGAGCAGTTAATGTT
Organism: Prosapia bicincta; assembly: GCA_036971475.1. NCBI lineage: Eukaryota > Metazoa > Arthropoda > Insecta > Hemiptera > Cercopidae > Prosapia > Prosapia bicincta. The sequence continues at coordinate 380,801,507 of JBAIZL010000001.1, forward strand.
GGTTTGGAACGAAAACCAAAGGCTTAGTGCGCTTAAGTCTACGCGCTGATATCTTGTGAGCTGTAGCGTTATTGTTTTGCTGGAATCGCTCAAAGTGATTTACTGATGCAGCAGCGGGCTCATTTCTCACAATCTTTATCTTGAAGTCTCTATGTATGGCAGAGTTTTATATTTAACATGCCTCACTATGGCTTTTACCATTATTTTTGAATCCCTCGATAACTTGGCTATTACTGCTTTCGGTGGACACAAAGTATCCACAAGGTGGACACCCAAATGCCTATACAGGCTTGAGCATCTGTTTGTATATAATCAATAAATTTATTGTAGCTGCTCAACTCAGAATACTGACCTATGAGCCACCCTAGTCTTTTGCACCTGATCTCTTTTTTTTCTGATCATTTCTTTTTTTCTTTGCGTGGTATCCAGTTCAGTTTAGCGTCCAACGTTAAATTTAGGTATTTCGCTTCTGTTATAAGGGAAGAGTTGCCCATTTATTATGAGGACAGTTTTTCTCTCTGCCTTATTGGTAAATCGGCTTACTTCCTTTGATTAACCTTTATGCTCCACTCTTTGGTCTAGTTACTTACGCTGTCCAGGATATGTTGCAATTTAGCCATTGCGTTATTTTGTGCGAACAAACTGGAGTATAGGACGGGCCACGTAACCGTGGACTTGGCCTTGAGAGATCGTAGTATGCGAGTCGGGAGGTAGAGGGTCATACTTCCTACAAACATGATAAAACCTGTCAAAACACTGATTTGAATGAGTCGGTAGATCTTAGATAGATTCAATAACAAATTAGCTTCGGTATGAAATAACAAACCATCTTAAATATGTGTAGACATATCGGATCCAGAATCTGTTGTTGTATTGAATATTCAGAATATGTAACATGTTTTAAGCAGTGGTAGTAGTCTACATGAGACATCTCGTGCGATCTCTCAAGGACAAGGCCACGCTTATGCGGTCTTCAGGCGGTCTTCACTATACTCCCTTGTTTATGGATATATTCATCCATAGTTTACACAACTGACGATGATAGCTTGGTTATTGAAATGCGTTTAGCATCTTTAAAGTATCTTAATAAATAGGCTCTAGTAAATTAGTAAATGAACTTGATTAACACACACACCATACATCATAAACAAGTAGCTAGATAAATTTATTTACAGTTAAAGCTTAATACATTTTAACCTACTGTTACAATAATGTACAGTTCAGAAAGAAACAAAATCTAAGGGTAATAAAAACAGGTGATACCAAATTATATTTTATCATAAACCTAATATATGACATGTTTAAACATAAAGTACACTCCAAGATTAATATTGGAAATGATTTGAACATAACCTCCAATCAACCTCTAAATGAGTACAAATACATATGTTAGCATTTACCGCCTTGTTTGACCTTTCGAATTGGCAAGAATTCTCACAGAAATTTATAAGCGATAACGTCACGTTCTTGCGATTCACTCCCTACGATGTGATATTAGAGGTTTCATGTTGAAACGTTTGTGGAATAGTTTCTGTTTTTGAAGTGATAACTTCTTTACGCGAGGTGAACAAAGCTTGAGATTAAATTTTGCTTTTGCGTCACGCTATTTGTGAAAAGCATACCATACAACATATTGGTTCATGTAACAGCTGATTTTGTGTTATAGGTTATGTTGCACAACATTAGTTTTACACGTATATTATTATTAAATATTTTTGATCGGTTATAAATATATTAATTTATTTAAATGTTGATAAAATTCAATACAAATAGTTCAATATAACGATGATAATAATAAGTTATGTATTTTTATCCAACTTTTGAAAGGAAAAAATTTCTAGGCCCGTCTTACAGTTTTTGAATTGTTTAAAAAAATTCTAGTAAACATCTAGTATATATTTTTTGTTACCCAAATTATTTTATTTTTTAATTTCCTACATTTCATAAACTGATTTGACCAAATTATTCATTGTATATGTGTATGCGTGTGTGTGTGTGTGTGTGTGTGTGTGTTGCGACAGGCAGAATTGGGATTAACAAATACCGTCGCAAGGATATTAAAATTTCGTAATATAAAAATGTGAAAGCTAAGCCATTAGCAGGGATAAGGGGGTTAGTATATTTTCAAAAAACAGGTAAATTACATGGAAAGGAGAGAAAACCTCAAAATACACCTACAACCACCATCGACATTCGAGGAGACGCGATTTTTGAAGAGGAAAAGGAGATGCCCTGTACCAAAATTCGCGAAAACGCCGAATAAAGGAGTTAAACCAAAATTTAAAGGCCACCCTATTGGTTGACAAAACATGGTGTGATACACGTCTCGTGGGAATGCGAAAGCCCAGCGGGGGTAAAGTCTTTAGCGTGTTTTGGTACTTAGAACGGTGAGGAACGTATAAGTACGCTTCAGGACACAAGCTGCTGTTTCAATTTTGTGATCTGTAAATGAAGACGTGACTAATGTCGTGTTAAAGACGAGAGTGTGTGTCGCCGAAATGTAGCTGCAAGTGTGATGGGGAACCTTTTGGAGAATGAAATTTCTCAAAAAGTGGTTCCCTTAGTTAACACCAATGCGGCGGCGTTCCCAGCGGTTGGTTAAGTGTAAAAAGGGCACCATTAAAATCAAGGAAATAAATTTTAAAGGACAATACTTCTAAATTTAAATTAAAACGTGTTAGTAATGAACAGTAAACAAAACGAACAGTGAAAATAAAATTAAATAAAAGTGGTCTTCTAAATTTTAAATTCAAACTATAATATAGAACCGTAAAAAAGAAAAAGTGTTAATTAAATTTTAAATAGGACAAAGCAAATAAAAAAATTGAAAGTGGAAGGTCAAATTTTTCCGAGTTTCGAAAGGAGGATATAATTATTCTACCATTACAACACAAAAGGAACATCCTCGGCGTTGGAGACAAAGACTGCGCAGCCTGGACGCCAACAGTCAAAATTCGGGACGCTTGCATTCCAAGATTGTGACCCCAGAAACAAACCATATCGTGGAGGGTGATGGGAAAATCTACTTGGATTTAGAAGTGATCCTGCGTTCAAGGTCAGAGGTTAATTTCTCTTGTTTTCATTTAATTAAAAATTTTATATTGAACATTTTTTGGGGAAAGTTGCCATTTTAAATAATTCAAATTCAAATAAATTTTCCTTTTGGAGTTAAAGAATTTCAGAGAATGGCTTATAACGTAATTGAGAGAGGGTAGTGTTGAGTGGGGGAAATCCCCTCTAACGAAATAGGGGTCTCCTCCAAACAAGATTAATTATATTAAATAAAATTAAAATTCCTATTAGATAAGAAAAATTTTGTTTTTGTTTTTTATATAAAGAAATTCAGATATCAGTAGAACTGAAAATTAATTAAAATTATTTGATGAAAATTAATTAAAATAAAAGTTCAAAGAAAAGTAGTTAAAATTAATTAATAAAAATTATTTAAACGTATTTCTGAGTTTAATTAAATCATAGGGGGATTAAAGGGTTGTAAAATTGTGAGTCTAGTGAAAAATTAGTTGCGTCATGAATTTCAAATAAAATGTAAGGTTTTGGTTAAATTAGTTACATAAGCAAAAATATTTTCTTTTTTACTGTTGGCAAATCAAATGTTCATAATGTTTATCAAACTAAATGTAGTAAAATTTTTATTGAAATAATATCTGTTTTACGAAAAATATCAATTGTTTAACTTAAAGGGTTACATTGTTTTTTAATATAATTGCTATTTTTTAAATATATTAATTACTTAAAGAGTTACATTGTTTTGTAATATAATTGCTGTTTTTTTAAATATATGAATTAGTTAAAGGGTTACATTGCTTTTGAATATAATTGCTGTTTTTTAAATATATCAATTAGTTAAAGAGTTACATTGCTTTTGAATATAATTGCTGTTTTTTTAAATATATTAATTAGTTAAAGAGTTGAATAGCTAATTCGTATGACAAGTAATTTCATATCAGTAACTATTTTTAAATAGAGTAAATTTACTTATTGCATTAATTTATAAATTAAAAGTAACGATGTTTAACTTAAAGGATTACATTGTTTTTTAATATAGTTGCTGTTTTTTAAATATATTAATTAGTTAAAGGATTACATTGTTTTGGAATATAACTGCTGTTTTTTAGATATATTAAATCGTTAAAGGGGTAAATGGTTAATTCCTATGACAAATGTTTTCAGATTATTAATTGTTTTGACAGGATGTAAATTGTTTACAAATGTCACTTATGTTTTTAAGGTATCGAATATTGAATTAAAAGTAGGGTAAAAAAGTAAGGACTGTTTTGGTTTAATTAGAGAATTATGTAATTTCGATTTCAGGTCTTAAACAATTAAAGGGAACTTAGCTAAAGTAAAATTTTTCATCTGAAACTAATAATTAAAGATAGAATTTCTCTGAACTGGTAATACAAAATGAATAGACAAAGAAAGAATAAAATAAATGTAATATTTAAAATTTACAGAGCTAGTAGATGTAAGATGGGTAAAAACTGTGCTGTAATAATAAATTAAAAAGTAAATAAAAAACATATTTTTTACTAACTTTCCAACAAAGCAATAGTGTTATTATTTAAAACAGATTTCTTACACACTCCTAAAACTAAAGGGTCATTTCGCCAAAAAGATGCCTTCAAAGAACTCATTCCCCGAGAAATACGTACCCAAAGGGTTAAATTTCAGCACGTTAGGTTTTTTATATTAAAATCCAGTGACCTGTTCTCTGGCAGATTTTGGCGGGCCATTGCACAGTATCCTAGTTCTGGCAAGGATAGGCTTTGTAAAAATTCTGAGCTTGCGGCGGGGCGAGGGTTTAGGCAGCGGTCTCGGCCCGTGCGGGGCGGGAAGGCCCGCGGGCGGAGCAGTGCGCGCTCCGCTGCAGTGTTTGTGTGTGAGTGTGTGTGTGTGTGTGTGTGTGTGTGTGTGTGTGTGTGTGTGTGTGTGTGTGTGTGTGTGTGTGTGTGTGTGTGTGTGTGTGTGTGTGTGTATGTGTGTGTGTGTGAGAGAGAGAGAGATTGAACGAGAGAGGGAAGGAGAGAGTGAGAGTAAGACAGAGAAAGAGAGAGAGAGAGTTAGAGCTCTTATTCACAACTCACATGGTAAGAGTCAAATCTTATTTACAAATTTGTAGGAGTAAATCCGTCACAAAAGAGTTCCCTCACAAAACTAATTGTCTATGCTACGATTTTTGTCTTATCTTTGCGGCCGCTCTTTTGTGTATTTATTTAAAAAATACTTGTAGCGTAATTAATATTTTTAAATTTCCTGGATTTTATACGTTTTGTAGAATTTCTGCATTAGACCACCGTTTTAAATTTTATCCATTAGATTTTCGCAAATTAATCCAGCTCTTAGTTGTCTGCCCATTATTAAAGTTTCCTGTGAAACACCAATACCGCAACGCTCGCTGATAGCGAGATCAAGGGAGAGGCACGTACTATGATTACCCACACTAGTATTGGTTGGCTTTTATACTTGCCAAAATTACACATCTGAAGGTTCAACGATCTAAAAGCATCTACCGGCAGACTTTTAGCAATAACACTTAGCTGGATGAATCACAAGTCATGTGTTGCGTTGGACCACATCTGGTAAGATAACCTTTGCCACGATTACCTTCAGGTTACACGCGATGTTATTGAAATAGGACTTGCTTTCCGTCTGGCTGCCACTACGCTAATTTTATATCCGATGCGAAAATAAATCTGGCTTCATTAAAAAAACAATAATCAGATATGCAACTCCATATGGTAAGCCTAGACGGCCCCAAAGTTTTAGAATCAAGACACAGTCCGTTCAACAACTGCACTCCCCGCGCAACACACTACGTTAAAGCAAATGGACTGGCATCGAATGACTTCAAGTAGGCGATCACAAACCTCCACACATTACAATACAACATCCACCACGTTTACTGTTCATGAAAGTTTCGATAGTGTAATTTGGACAACCAAAATTTACGTTACACAATTAATAACGTCATATGATTTTACTCTAGTGATTTTATGTAATAAACTCAATAAATAGAACTTGTTTATTACTAGGTATGTAACACTAAGGCATTAAACGCACACAGATCAGAGCTTGACATAGATTATTTATTATTAGCTACATAACTTAACACAATACAGAAGTTAAATTTACAGAAAGTAAAACGCAACATAGCCTTATTTTTTATTAGGTCTATAACTTTGCACAATATAAGCATTAAACTCACACAAATTAGAAAGTAACATAGGCTTCTTCATTAATAGGTCTATAACTTTACATATCATAGATATTAAACTGATAACTTTACACAATGTAGGCATTAAATTCAGACAAAATATAAAGTAACATATGCTTCTTCAATATTAGGTCCATAACTTTACATATAACAGGTATTTAACTGATAACTTTACACAATGTAGGCATTAAATTCATACAAAATAGAAAGTAACATAACCTTTCTCATTATTAGGTCTATATTTTTACATATCATAGGTAATATGCTGATAACTTTACACAATGTAGGCATTAAATTCATACAAAATAGAAAGTAACATGACATTTCTCATTATTAGGTCTATAACTTTACATTACATAGGTAATAAATTCATAACTTTACATAATGTAGGCATTAAATTCACACAAAATAGAAAGTTACATAAACCTCTTTATTGTTAGGTCTATAACTTTACACGATATAGGCATTAAACCCACACAAAATATAAAGTAGCATACACCTATTTATTATTAGGTCTATTACTTTACGTTTTTAAATATAAATATTTATAAATTTATATACTTTAAAACAAGTGTAAATTATCTACATAATTAAAACAAGTAATTAAATTTATTATGAAGAAAAAAAACACTATGAAGAAATTGAATTACCGCCATCTCTCAGAATTTTTCAGCCCAATTCATTAATCTCCGAATTGTTTCTAATTTTCGTGGAAATTTCATAAGCGTGTTGACGTCACTTTCTTTCGATTCAGTACCATGTTATTTCTTAACTTGCGTAACAGGTTTCACATCAAAACAATATCCTTACTATCGTATTACGTAAAACTTTCTCATTTATTGTGCCACCCTAAACAACGCTAAAATACATTTTACCATGTACGTTCTTTAAAGATTCTCAAGTACACTGGATTTAAATTGGTCCATAAATCGTTTACTTTTTCAGTTGCTCAAGGAGAAAGCCTTCAACTTGTTTAATAAAACATCTGGTTATGTTAGAAGAACGCTTTAAAACATTTGCTAAATCTGGGTGTTGAAACAATGTTTCGAAAATATCCTTCAAAATAGTCACACAATAATTCGATCACCACTCATATTATATCAGGAGCAACTCATGTTGGTAGATACGAAGCACCAGATTAATGACGCGAATGGTCGATAGACAACAGTGCGCAGAGACAAGTAGCGCACAACTCGATCAGAAGTAACATTACCAAGATCAATTCATGCTAGTAGATACGAAGCACCAGATTAATGACGCGAATAGTCGATAGACAACAGTGCGCAGAGACAAGTAGCGCACAACTCTATCAGCACTCACATTACCTAGATCAATTCATGTTGGTAGATAAGAAATACCATATTAATGACGCGAATGGTCGATAGACAACAGTGCGCAGAGACAAGTAACGCACAACTCTATCAGAAGTAACATTACCAAGATCAATTCATGCTACTAGATACGAAGTACCAGATTAATGACGCGAATGGTCGATAGACAACAGTGCGCAGAGACAAGTAACGCACAACTCGATCAGAAGTAACATTACCAAGATCAATTCATGCTAGTAGATACGAAGTACCAGATTAATGACGCGAATGGTCGATTGACAACAGATCACAGAGACAAGTAGCGCACAACTCGATCAGCACTTACATTACCAATAGCAACTCATTTTGGTAGATACGAAGCACCAGTTTAATGACATGAAAGGTCGCTAGACAACAGCGCTCAGGAACAGGTTTTCAGAGCAAGACAAAAACAGAGCACAATAAGTCACAAACAGAGGATTACATCTGAGACTTATTAATGACCTGACAACCAAATGTTTGATTTATTGTGACAGACGAATGCAAATTGTTAAATCTCAACAATGGCGACAAAACCCCATTTACATTTCAAAAACGTCCGAAGTCTAGCTTTTCTCAAATTGAGTTGTCCTTTTTGCGATGAAAGTTTTTCGCGTGGGATAGACCACCTGCAGCAACAGCTTCATTTGTAGCCTTGTTTGACCCATTATAGATTTTATTATTCATAATGGAAAAATTGCAAGTGCCTACTGCTTTGTAATCTGCAATAAGTGGAATGTACTAATAAATTGCAAGCTCTCATGAGGAAAGTGTAATATTATAACTTGACAGCAAACGGAGATTTGATACTAAATATGCGTCCAAAATATCCGTATAAAACAACATGTCCGTAAACATTTTAGGCAATGGCCTCTTATTTCAGAAATTAAACTTCAGAAAAGCGCCTAAATGTCTTATTCATATTTATGATAAAATCAAGGGATCGGACAATGAATTTTTAACGAATTTTCAAAATCTTATAGAACCAATATTTTTTTATAAAACGTAGTTTGAGAATATGAAAATTTAAAAATGGCTTGTAATGAACGTAAAAAAAATAATATTCGTAATTTTGCCTTGGGGATCATAAATTAGCTCCCAGTGCTAACAGAGAAAAATAAAATATTAAATAAAATTGTAACAGAAGGAAATTACAAGCAAAACACCCAAAATAACCCCTCTTAACCAACTCACTTTGTATATATATATAATTTATTTATAATATTTATACATTAAAAAGAAAATAAATGAAAACTACTTTAAACGCGAATGACAATTTTTTAAAATGAAGAAAAGACGTCATTCATTTCACATCTAAATAAATGAAATACGAAGATGAGTGGACTGTTACGAAGATTTGCAAAACAAAAACACGGGCCTTGTATTGGTTCGGGCTACGCTAAGATCTTTTTTCGTCTTCTCTTAGAGGTTATGTGGATGTTATGTTAAATCATCTTAAAATTAAATAATCTCTATATTACAATGAAAATATTGGAAAGAACCCCAATACCACAAAAATAACATATAAAACAAGTTACTTAAGATTAAAATCTTATGTACATCAAGCTGACCACGTCATCATCAGTAGAGTGTCCTATTACAAAATTACAAACTAGCAAACAAGAAGTTACAAACTAGAGCGATGTTTGTAACATTTTTTTACATCTAGTTTGTAACTTCTTTGTAATTTTGTAATAAGACCCTCTGATGATGATGACATAGTCATCGAAATGTACATAAGGGTTTAATCTTAAGTAACTTGTTTTTTTTTATATTTTTTATTAATTTTGTCTTATTGGGGTTCTTTTTAATATATTCACTGTAATATATTATGCCACTGTGCTCTTGATATTATGTAATCTCTATATTTACAAAAACATTTATATTTGATTAAGTTATGTGGATATGAAGGCTCTCATACAATATCAGTTACTATTAGTCTTAAGTCATGTTATTTTCTGTATAGTAAATTATCACGTTAAAATACAAATATTTAATTTTATTCATCAGTTAATAAAATTATTTTATTATACTGAAATTAATCCTTCTATAATTACTTCAATATAATAATAATAAATTGTATTGTTTTCACAAGTTTTCACTTCTGACGGTCAGTTCTACGAATGAAATAAATTTCGTAAGTCAATATAATACTATGCACACATTTCTATTAATTTATATATATATATATATATATATATATATATATATATATATATGTATGTATTTAACTTCCAAAGTGTTAAAGTCTCCAAATAAGCTTGTTTTCAAGTACCTGAACTATTTAAATCGTCACAATTTACCTGTTTATTTAAATGCAAAATATCAATTTTGATATGAAATTTAATAAACCTAACCTAAGATTAAAACTTCAACTTTTAACAATTGGTAAATATTTACACTTCTTTTTAACTCAGAAATGGCTTATTAGAAGTTTCAATTATTTCTTTATCAATTATTATTATTATCTATCCAATTATTATTATTAATTTGTATTAAAAAGGTCGATACATAATTCGGTTATTTTTCTCATACTTTGTATTTGAATACATTATATTTGCACATATGTCGAATGTAACTACTCATAACAAAGTCAACCGACGAACAAGTGATTAATCTGTTGAACCAGACAGGTCGCAGACTCCTGCGGCCCCCCGTTATACTCACATTACACTAACAAATATCGTTCTGCCCAAAGCTATACAAGTACTCATATTTCATTCGCCCGTCACGTTTATAATTTATCCCAACACCAGACTTACAAACACGAACACATCGCTTGCACTGTGTAATTGCAAACAAATCGACTCGAACAAGTCTTGCCTATATTAACTGGAACTAAGTACATGGTTCAACAGTGAATGACAATGGTTTCAACACTGAAACAATTTTATTTGAAATTGTATTGCAAAATAACGCTATTTTGATGTTTTGTACAGACTTGCGAACAATTAACGGTTACAGAAATATAGCAGACAATTTTAAAATCGACAAGAATTAATGATTTTCCAAATATTAATTTTTGAAGTGATAACGTTTTTACACGCGGTGAACAAAACATGATTAAACCATTGCTTTCGCGTCACGCTAATTCTGAAACGCATACCTTATATACGTACCTTATCTAAATGATAACATATGATTTCATATAACAGCTGACTTTGTCCTATAGGTTATGTTGTAGGACAGCCGTTTCACACGTATTTTATTATTAAATAGTTTTGATCAGTTAATAAATATATAATTTTTGTCTTAAATTTTGATAAATCTCAATACAAATAATTCAATATAATAATAATAATAAGCTATGTATTTTTTTCCAATTTTTTAAAGAAAAGCATTTTTAGGCACGTCTTATACTTTTTTAAAGAACTGATTTGAATATGAATTTGTTTTAAAATTTTTTTATTCTATAAAAAGCTAATAATTGTTTTTTTTGTTACCCACATTATATTATTATTAATTGCAATAAATATTAATCATTACTAAATATATTCTCAAATAAAGTTATAAAAATTGAAGGAAAATGTATAAAATTCATTTTTTTGGCGATTTTCTTTGAAACTTTTGTGTCAACTACCTCTATTTTATTTGCTACCACATTATTTTCTTATGAAGTACAAAAATTATTAGTCTTTAATAAATAGATTTCTTAAATAAAGATGGAAATAAACATTGAATGAAAATTTATAATCGAAAATTCGAAATGAAAATTTCACATTTTTAGCGATTATTGTTGAAAAGTTTGCGATACTCTTAGCTCTATTTCGTTATCACTACTGTCGGGACTCCCCCGAATGCCAAAACCGATTTTCTTTTAAATTCCTTCTATTAGCTCACACTCTCCTAATATATACATTGTACAAATTTTCAATCGTCAATAAAATAAGTTTTTATTCATCCAATCGAGTTCAAATACATTTTCTTAAACCTCTAGGGGATGACAATTGATGTTAATAATGTTTATCAAAGTATTTATTCATTAATTAAATTATAAAAATTTGGGGACTATTTGAATTCGAACTGTGAATCTTCATATTCAAAGTCTAGCACGTTTCAGCACTGAGCCAACTTTCCAATATCAAGAATTGATTTTCACTAATCGTATATGCATTCCCCCCCCCTATCTGGTTGTCGTTGAAACCTCTATTGTACAACCCTTAACTGTTGCCATGGTTACCATAAAATATCATAGTGATGTAAGGTTAAAAATTATTAAAACAAATACACTAAACAAACAAACTGAAAGTAACCAGAAAATAATAATTTTTCTTTCTTGACATCAATAGGAATTTATTTATTTTTTTAAATTTGTATATGGTTTAGTTTGTAGTTTTAAGACGACCAGCTAGATTGTCTATTAACGCTCAGGAAGAATTGGAAAGGATTGTGGTGAATGTGTTTAGTTTGGCGTCATTAAACCATCGATATGGAACAAAGGGAGGGATCACGGCATCTCGTGTGTAGGAGACTTACCTGAGTAGACCTACTCTCCAACTCTGTGAAGGGATGTGTTCCAGTTATTCTCCTTAGTAAAGGTAATGAAAGGCAGATGGAATTATATGGAACTAAGAAATGAGGTTAATGTTCCAGCTGAAATATCGGAATATCAGTGGGAAATACCGACAAATTATGGGTAGGGTCTTTAATCTGAATAAAACCTGTTCCCAACCGGACTGCAGAGATATGTCTACTCGACATTGCCTTGTAAGAAGAAGTGTAAGGAAAGGCACATGGAATAACTCCATACTTTGGGAATGTGGGAGAATTATGGCAAGATCGCTTGAAGATACTGATGGAGACCTGCTCTCATTTGGGGTGAATATTTCGCCTACTCACTATCTTGTGTCAATACGTTGTCAAAATATAATTTTACTATCAGTGTTACTTATTTTTGGCATTTTATTTTTAATATTGTAATAAAACATTTTTATTTCTATTCATATGAATAGATATTCCTAATATGGAGAACATATACTCATAATATTCAAAGCAATAGAGAGTATTCATATAAATAAAATACACTTTATAATCGTAATGAATTATTTATTGTAGTACCTAAGCTTTCCACCAGTATGGCTACAAGAGTCGGAAGGGAATAGAATAGGAAGGTTCTCTGAATATTTGTGGGATTAAGGTAGGGATGTAAACCCCTTGGCTTGGGATATAGAATAAGATTATGTCGTCGAGTCTGCATGATCTGGAGTAGACATAATATTAATCGATGAAATTAGGAGGTGTCTACCCAATGTAAAAAAAGAAGGATAGGTGCAACGGATAAAGGGAAATATTTCCCTTGGCTATTTTTTTTATCTGATGTAAATCTGTTCCCAACATGCCGGAAGAGAGTTGCTACCAGATTCGCAAAAGTTAGAAAAAACCTAAACATGACAAAAAAATACTTTCATATATAACGGTTATGTAATGTCATGGCCTAACCCAAGAGTCTTGTATTTCGAATGACAATCATTGCTCTCTACTGTGTCATGGAGCGACGACAAAAGAAATTATAACGTGTCTAATCTTTGGTATCTTTCTGAATGAAAATGAGGGAATTTCGTTCTTCGGAGTGGGAATGTTCAATTAAAAAATAATGGAACGAGATCTTTAGAAAATAATAGGAGACGGTTGTAGAAGGAATAACTAAGGAGCAACGCTGCGCCAAAACGCCTTGAAGCTGTGGTCATGGTTAGCAGATAATCTAAGAAAATACTTGAGCTTTCTCCCTTTACAAACGTGCACAACCTCAGGCGGTAATAAATCACACATACAACTGATTACCGTTAGTAATTCATAAATAATTGCTTTTATAACATATGTTTTCAAAAGTTACTTACTTTATCCTTCCATATTGCGCAAGTCCGCCGGGTGCGCAAACAGTCTAGACATGAATCTCGAGAAGACGAAACGCATGTTCCAAGTGATCTTTTCGGTTCCAAATCAGATGCACAACAACAAAATCTTCAACGTTTCTATAAAACTACGCCGTCTTGCTCTTACGAAAATGTCTTCTTACAAGAATAACCAACTGTTTTTCTTTTTGGGTTTTAAAAGCAAACATAAAACTATAATGATAAGAACAAAAGTCATCCATCAAACACGTCCCATAAAATATTTTAAATCTTTTTAAAAACATTAAAATTTAATATTAACATTCTGAGCGTAAAATCTATGGTGGTTGCAGACTGTAAGAATGTTAGTTTTTTCAAGGTGAAGAAATCGTAACCATAAAAACTTAAAGGGCTGTTATAGAGAAAATATATAGATACTGCCTAGTACTTTGTGATTTATTCTATTGGGGGGAAATATATTGGCAATTTTTATTTTATTTTCACTCAAGTCATGTATCTCAAGCCATGGGTTCATTTATTACCATACTATTCTCAATTTTCTCTTATCTGTGAATGTCAACAAATTCTGTTAAGACTCAAAGTATTAAAGCAAAAAAAACACATAAAGTAAATATAGGGTTTACGCATTTGACTAGAAACTCGGAGCGGATAGGTGTGCGTCTCTTCGGACGGAGCCGATCTTAACTGTACACTCCCAAGCTCTGGCTGGAACCTAATGAGCCTTATTGCGCTCCCTAGCTGTTTGGGACTGAGCGAACGGTCACACGGTCTCTGTGGCTCTGACCTTTTTTTTATTATTATTATTTAAAATGATGGATAATGCTATATAATGAATAATCGCTCGTAACAATGTACATGAATTTTACATAGAAAATATAATTATTAATTTTTTTTTGCTATTTATTTCTTGTTTGGTGGTTGCGCAACTGTTCATCCTACCCACGAGCCGCTACTGGTGGTAAATAAAAGAATAGAAAACAGAATAAAAGCGATGATGATGATGTTTGGGAGAAGAAGTTGTAAACTGACGTTAAGAGACAAAGTACAGAAGAAAAATATAAGGAAACAAATGTAAACTAGATACTAGGTGAACAAATAGAAAGACCGAAACTACTTTAGTATGTACATAGACAGTGACTGAGACACGAATACCGCTGGGAGCTTGGACATGTGTTAGTTACATTAATGTCGATGGAAAAAAATCTCAATGAGGAAGATGCATAAGAAAAAAAGAAATGGCAAAGGGGTGTAGTAAACGGGAACATATGCTATGAAAGACCACGGATAAGTAAATAAATTTCAATAGGCGATATTGAACATAAAAAAGAATGAAGAAATAAAAGTTTCATTATTGGAGAGTATAAGCATAATAATCTGTGATATAAATAGCTGTGATCCGTGAAGAGCGTTATGCTATTCCCAACAGGTACAGATATATACGTTTACTTTGCAAAGATGTAAATACTATTATATAGAAGATAAATGTTTCCCCCCGAAACACCTCGCAAAAATATTTTCTGTTTGAGTAATATTATTAAAAAACTGCTAATTTAAGTGAAAATCCTATTTATGGTTTACTATTACTCGGATTTTACATCATCATCAACAACAGACATTTCTAGGCGTATCCCTCGTCTATGTTTCTCCAATGGTCTCACTATCTAATGCTCCTCAACCATATCAATCAAGATTTTCTTTTTATCGTCCAAACGGCGCAGAAATTGTCGCTCTCTAAGTACAGTTTCGAGTACAGTATGTCTACCATGGAAAAACAGTATTAGATCATCTTCCATTTAGGTATCTGGTAAACCTGCACAAGCCCACTTTAACCCGCTAACCACATTTACGACAACTTCAACAATGCATCAGTCCAAGTCCTCTTCAGACACTCCTTTAAAGAGTCCAAGCCTCTTCGTTTTATTCCGTTCAAAACAAGCGATTCGAAAGCTTCGATGCAGGATTTCCTTTCATAATTATATGTCTCAAATATCGACAAGTAAATGACCTAAAGATGCATACATAATACACACATGAATATTATGTTTGTTTCAGACACATCCGTTCAGATTAGAATCTTGTTAACAATCGCCATCATGTTGTCCACCTTGGTGGCGGACGGCTTGATGCCACTCAACGCTGCTGTCGTCTGCACCAAGAACAAACCCTGTCCGGCCTGGCACAACCCGTGCGGCAGCTCTCAGGTACGTCAAATACGCTATTCAATTACAAAATGTAAAAATTGTTTGAACATATGTAAGTAGCAAAGGAACTACTTACATATGTGTAAGGTAAATGTCGTATAAACGAGATACATATTCATTAATTATTTAGAATAATTTATTGGGGTTGAATAATAATAAGTACTATAGAAAAACCATATCTACAAATATTTTCCTTCTAAACCTACGTACATTTCGGTTACCAAGCAACCATCCTCAAAGGCGTGACTCAACATACAGTGTATTTTTGCGTTTGTAGATGGTTGCTTGGTAATCGAAATGTACATCAGGTTAGAATGAAATTATTTCCGGTTAAAAGTTTTTGTGCATTATTTATTAAGATATATGTTGTTTGTAAAATATGATTTTATATTATAAAATACTACCAATATACAAAACATCGTGCGATCATACTGAAAGACTATATGATATTGTAGTGGATAATAATCGAATATTTATATAGTTGAATATCACAGTAGTTTATAGAAATACAACCTTATAAGGAAATTATAAAACCCTTATAAAATGTAACACATACGTATTAAATATAATAAATAAGTCAAAAATATTTCTTAATGTTTACTTTGAATTTTTTAAATTTAGAATTATTTCGTAAATAACAGATAATTTAAACTTCTCTTATCATAGTTTCTACTTTTTCAAATATATTCCTTGAAACATTTTTATAAATTTTGGACAATAAAATGAATTAAGTTATTTTAAAATGATTAATTTAATTGAAGTTAAATTACATAAAGAAATAGATGCAACATATGTTTTTGTATAGTATAATTTTATGTAAGAAATGCATACCATATAATCTTATTGAAATATTAAAACAAATTGTAATTGGCAATAATACTAAACTAAAATTATTTGACTTGCTTCGTATATATACAAAAATACCCTAAAAAATTTTTGATAATGAAAAATTAATTAAACATTACATTTATCTATAGAAATATAAAAATAACAATAAAAATATAATAGACAATTGTAGGATTGACCGTCATGACTATTTCTTATGACGTTCCTGGCTGGTATAATTAACTGAGAAAACTTAGGTTTACCTAACGGTAAACATTTTCTTGATAAAAAACTTTATAACTGGATAACCCATTTTCCTTGTTTATTAAGTAAGGACCTTCTTACAAATGCTAAAGAACTTATTTTAAATGAAAAAGAACGTGTATAAATGGATGGAAGTTCCCGCTCAAACACTAAGTATTCCGTTCCAAGAACAAGCTTACTGTTTTGTCTGCTAGGGGCGCTTAAATACATAATAAGCATAATTATGTTAGTAAATATTATTACCAAACTGCCTAACTTTGAAATATTTCTGTGATAAAATTTTAAGTTTAAGAGCTATTTTCCAGCACTGGCCTCGAAACAACGTCCGGAGGTTTCCGATTCTAGACAACGAGATCCCCCCGATTGGGGTGCGCCACGCCAGTTCCCGGCCACTTCGGAGGGTGCGCACGCAGATACGTATCACCTACAACCACTTCCGCGGCTTGCAGCATGACATCGCGCGCGTTTACTCTGGAGTAAGTAGGCTGTTTGCTACACTCAGGTTAGATGCAATGATAACTAAAATAACCTTTTCCTTGCATCACACTATGTGAATTTAATGTGGTTCCACGGAAAGTGAAACTATTCCATATGAGTTAAAAATAAAAATTAATGATTTGCTATTCGTTGAAGGAACTCTCTGGGTGCTAAGGGATATTTTGTAATTTCCCAAAACAATGCATAAGAAACACAGAACGGAATACAAATGCTTTCATGAAATATAATGTTACATTTAACTGAACATTGATTTACTTGTGACATTTACAAAAACATTAACGTCGTGTCTTGCCCCTTATGACAGTTTTTAATATTAAAAAAAATTATATTGGTTTCATCTGAGAAAAGCCAAGATAGAGAGAAGGTGAACAGATAGTCAATTTCGTTATACCTTTTTAAAGTCGAAGTTAGACCTCAAAAAGTCTCCATTTCGCTTAAACTTAAAGTAAGATGAATGAGTAAGGTATTAAACAATGTACTAGATTGAAAAACCTGCAGTTTTAGTTTTTAGAGTAAATTTTAAGCCATGACAATTCTAGACTACTGAACATTGGGTGAAAATTTATGTTAAAAGAAAAACCTGATAAATGTACTAAAGCTAAAAATATATATTATTTAGGTTCAAATTATAATAGACATAAGAAAATATAGCAGATGAAGAGAAAGAGAGAGATAGGGAGAGAGAGAGAGATTGATAAGATTGGGAAAGAGGTGGAAGTTATTTTTTAAAAACTTATTATAATTTAAGTTTTACAGTAGTTGTTTACACCTTTTTTGTAATTTATTTGGTATTAATAGAGGAAAGGCACCCGACATTGGTTCTTTAAACCGACAAACCAATGTATTTAAGACGGTTAGTAGGCTACTTCTATCAAGTGGATTCCCGGGAATGTCTGTAGTACTAGACTATTGATATATTGTAAGCATTATTAGTCATATGATAGTGTATAGTGACAGAGAGTGATTATTGTTCAATCAGCTTCTCAAGGTTTTAGAAAAGATCAATAGATTATAATTATAGGAAGGTGTGCAATGTATTTATAGATGCACAAATTTACTATACCTTAAATAAGGATTATATTTGTATATTTATAACAAAATTAAGCTTTTTTTATAAGATTTGAGGTTAATTAAATATTTCCAATGTCCCTAAATCAAAATACCTTTTTTTCGGGACGCGTAAACCGACATACTTTCGTTATTACTGTTCCCTAAAGTGACATACCTTCGCTATTACTGTTCCCTAAAGCGACATACCTTCGCTATTACTGTTCCCTAAAGCGACATACCTTCGCTATTACTGTTCCCTAAAGCGACATGCCTTCGCTATTACTGTTCCCTAAAGCGATATACCTTCGTTATTACTGCTCCCTAAAGCGACATATCTTCGTTATTACTGCTCCCTAAAGCGACATACCTTCGTTATTACTGGTCCCTAAAGCGACATACCTTCGTTATTACTGCTCCCTAAAGCGACATACCTTCGTTATTACTGTTCCCTAAAGCGACATACCTTCGCTTTTACTGTTCCCTAAAGCGACATACCTTCGCTATTACTGTTCCCTAAAGCGACATACCTTCGCTATTACTGTTCCCTAAAGCGACATACCTCCGCTATTACTGTTCCCTAAAGCGACATACCTTCGTTATTACTGTTCCCTAAAGCGACATACCTTCGTTATTACTGTTCTCTAAAGCGACATACCTTCGCTATTACTGTTCCCTAAAGCGACATACCTTCGCTATTACTGTTCCCTAAAGCGACATACCTTCGTTATTACTGTTCCCTAAAGCGACATACCTTCGCTATTACTGTTCCCTAAAGCGACATACCTTCGCTATTACTGTTCCTTAAAGCGACATACCTTCGTTATTACTGTTCCCTAAAGCGACATGCCTTCGCTATTACTGTTCCCTAAAGCGACATACCTTCGCTATTACTCTTCCCTAAAGCGACATACCTTCGTTATTAATGTTCCCTAAAGCGACATACCTTCGTTATTACTGTTCCCTAAAGTGACATACCTTTGCTATTACTGTTCCCTAAAGCGACATACCTTTGCTATTACTGTTCCCTAAAGCGACATACCATTGCTATTACTGTTCCCCAAAGCGACATACCTTCGCTATTACTGTTCCTTAAAGCGACATACCTTCGCTATTACTGTTCCCTAAAGCGACATACCTTCGTTGTTACTGTTCCCTAAAGCGACATAGAAGGAGAATCATTCCTCCATATCATTTCAAGAGGAGGCGGCGTGGTACTAAAATGTTTGAGAACCCCTGGTCTAGATACAAATATGTCAGCCCTGAGTAACCTAGATATGAAGCTATTTCATCAGAAGACAATGATGAACTCTCTGCCACTGAAGATGCGGATGCTGAATGCCTTTTCTCTCAAAGACGCTTTTCAGGTGATCACAGTGGAGAAATTCGGATTAAATGTGTTATCTGTAATGAGTGGGTACACAATTTACGGGCAGGAGCAAAAACATAAAAACATAATTTCACATGACTAATTTTACTATTCCTTGTTTTTGTAATACAAAATATTATTTTTATTATAGTTTTAATTATTTATATAGTAAAAATGTATTAGAAATTAATTAATTAGGGTTTATTATTGTTTTTCCCAACATTAAAATTAATGTGTCTTTTTAAGAACCAATTTTTAACTGCACCAATTGGATACAATGTTATAAAAATTTCATTCTTAGGCAATAAAAGTGTCTATATAAAAATCTAGCCTTTGATAATAATTAAAATCCAAATTTTTTCTACATTCATATATACTATATATGTCTTTTGCGCCATTTAGTTCTTAAAAAAAAAACCGAAAATAGAGTGGTATGTCGGTTTCGGTGCTATTCCTCTACATTTTTAATTTATTTTGCAATTTTTAAAAACAAATTACAATATTTTATCTTTATTATTGTCCTGTGTTTTGATTGTTATCATTGAGATCATGAGGCTACATTTCTCTTACATTTCATGTTTGCTTTTCTCTAGGTTGTTTATATACTGCATCAATGGGTTTTATTATACTCAATTGTTTTATCTGTGTCAATTACATTGGTAACACACAAATATGTAGGGTGTTTCACTGGAATTCGTATAAAAAAGTTATGATATATTTGCATACATAAATAAAGATAAAATTATGACCATTTCTGTTTAGGTAAAAAATTTACTACGAGAAGAATACGAGTACGGCTGGTTGCCGCATCATCAGTTCAACTGGTACAGAGACCACATCAAGTGCCTGGATAAGAAGACGAAGGTATGTAGGGCAAATAGCATAGAAATACAGCGGGAAATTGTATAGTAAAATAATTAGTTAGTAAATAAATATACTGCTGCAATGATTATCTCTATTTATGTTTTTGGCTCATATTTTACATTTTAAAGGAAAATAATTTATCACCAGAAAGTTGTTTTTGCTTTTGTGGGTATTATGGATATTGTTCTGCATAAACGAATATTTTTTAATAACAATTAATTAATTATTTCGTAGTTTCAAATTTGTGACAAAAAGAACAAAAGTCATTTCAGTGCCATATGACTTTTGAATGCCATAGGGATGACACAAATAAGTTTCTATTGCCATAAAGCCGCCTATCACAGCGGTAAATCCACCTAAACCTTAAGCAAGATACCTCCGACTCAAGAGAGAAAGTTTATATACACGGCCAGTGGAAATATACGTATAGAAAAAAATATTGTATCCACTACCGTGTGGCAGCACCCACCGATGGGATAATGTACCCTGAGGAAGGTGTACATACCAGTTGAAAAAGATTTGCGAACAATGCTAGAATCTGAAGCAAAACGTTACTTCAAAGTACTTAGAATCTGTTCTACTTTACAAAAAAGACAAGAATGGTTAGAGCAAGATTAAAGTTGAGACTTTCAAAGACGCCACCCTAAAGTAATGCTACAGCGATCCAGGGTTGTAATGTCACTCTGGAGGAAGAAGGGTTTACAAGGTTTACCCTCAGACAGGCAAGATATTGGCAATGTATCGAGAAGAGCTTCACAATCTGCGTGTATTGCACTCTCCTCTCTATTACAAAAATTCAAGACCTCCTCCCTTCATATGAGTCTCATAGCCGCGAGTTATAATTTCGCCGCCCTTGCGTAACGTCCACTCATCAATGCGGAGAATGATACGTTCGGTGCAGTCTTCTGACAAAGCTATCTTGCGTAGTGAACCTATTGCCTACCACACCCACTGTCCTTGCGTAACGTCCACTCATCAATGCGGAGAATGATACGTTGGGTGCAGTCTTCTGACAAAGCTATTGTGTGTAGTGAACCTATTGCCTACAACATCCACTGCCCTTGCGTAACGTTCACTCATCAATGCGGAGAATGATACGTTCGGTGCAGTCTTCTGACAAAGCTATCGTGTGTAGTGAACCTATTGCCTACAACATCCACTGCCCTTGCGTAACATCCACTCATCAATGCGGAGAATGATACGTTGGGTGCAGTCTTCTGACAAAGCTATCGTGTGTAGTGAACCTATTGCCTACAACATCCACTGTCCTTGCGTAACGTCCACTCATCAATGCGGAGAATGATACGTTGGGTGCAGTCTTGGGACAAATCTATCTTTTGCAGTGCGAAACGTATTGCCTACAACACCCACAATGTTATTATCCACACAATATTTGTCCCTGACATATCGTTAAGCCTGCACAAAACATTACTGTTTCATCCAACATTACGACACATTCCAAACTTTCGGCTTTAAAGGAGCGCTTAATAAGTTGAGAGATATTAACACAAGACGACTGTCAAGTAACATTTTTATAGCATTCCAAAACACATTAATGAAACATTTGGAAACGTTGATTGAATCATAAAACATTTTTAATGAATATTCCAATTATTTTCATTTAAAATCCTAATTGGAAGGATTAATTGCCAAGATCTTAACTACCACAACTCAGGGTTTTGGCCAAAAACCAAAGAAGATTTTTATCGCCTGTAATAAATAAACATGACTCATAATAAAAATAAAATGCAGAAACAAATAATGGACATATGTTAGACACGCTCGGCCAAATTTAAGAAATAAAAAGTTGTTAGGAGTAAATAAAAACCTTATTACGGGTCGATAATAGTAATAACAACCATCTCACTTGATTATTGTATATTCTAATATCCTGTAGAAAAGATATAAAGCCCAGAAGGAAACATCACCTTATTTATTTTTATAAGTTTAAACTTTAGTGTTTATAATAATACTTTATATTACATTTTACTTAAAATTTTATTGAACATGCTTTTATAATCTTAGAAATAATCAATACATATAGCCTAATTCGTACACTAGTACAATAGTAATTAGCGGAAGCAAGTAAGCATCCTTAGAGATAGGTTTTATCTCAATCACTATCTCTGTACTGTATTAACCATTTAATAAAGTTATTGTATGACAAAGATTAAAAAATCTGTACTTTTACCACCGATTTCGCAAAACGTAATCTTGATATGGTTCTGGAGCTTCCTTTATTCGCTTTACAGGTGAAAATCCATTTAGAAAACTGTTTTTACTCATGATTACGTTCTGTTCGGATTTTATTTCATAGAATTCCCGAAATCCGGGGGAAATATTTAGCTAAACGTAACTCGCTAACGATGTTTTCCGGTTCTATATTTATATGAACTTTTTGCTTTATTACACGTCAAACGAGATCCTACAGTGTTGCCATATCTCAGTGAATCACCCTGTATCTGAATATTTTAAAATTTATTTTGAAAGTGATTTAAACATAACCTCCAAGTGAACTCTAAGTGAAAACGAAAACTGCTGCTGACTGCTACGATGGACTTTCGTAAGTCTTCGGGACAATTCATTCATGTTTCAGAAGCCTAGCGCCTTATGCATGGACATTTATAGTTTTACTACCGTCGGAAATAAATGCTAGCGCCTAAAAAAGTTTACACCTCGGAATTTAAAAGACAATTAAAAATTTCTAACAAATAAAGATACAAAAGGAAAAAATACAAATAAAACAAGGTAAACACGCGTTAATATATATATATATATATATATATATATATATATATATATATATATATATATATATATATATATATAAAATAATAAATTGTAATGAATGTGTTTTACGAGCCGCAAATAAATAATGACATATTCAATGACCACAGCATCGGTATGTGACCACCGCACCGTTTGCTGGCCCAAATACGACCAAAACGGAAGGAATTGAAGGCTTTTGTATTTAAAGTATATTATTTGATAATTAACTGTGAATGCTTGAATGTTTAGGTGCACATACTGCTGCCGTCTTTACATTCCGCTTTGCAGAACTTCTCGGCCACTTTCGAGGTGCTTTGCAGGTTGGGCAACAGCCACCAGATGGCACTGCATAACATCTACATGGTTAGAATAAAATTGCTAACTGAAATTTCACTAGAAATAAAAAAAGTAAGTTCTACTTATTTAATATTTTTCATGAATTGTTACATCAATGGAAAACAGTGACCGCATTTTTTAAATTTCAGCTTTATAAGAACAGTTAGTTACGAAAAATTTACAAAGCCCATAATTGAATTGTTAATATAATTTTAAATGTTTATTAAAACCTATTTTGAAAATATTTTTAAATTTTATTTTAGAATTAAGTAATTATTGAAGGTCAATTTATAAATCCAAAATTTGTCAATTTAATTAAACTCCTATCATGGTAGTCATTGCAAGAGCTTATGTTTCAAGATGTAGGCAATATTTGAGAAACCCTTATTCATACCTACGTCAAACTATATTTGTAACAATAAGGAATCGAACGATAATTCGTTATATTGTTAATCAGCTTAGCTAGAACCATTCATCAAAGGAAATAAGAAATTGCACTACAGATCTCATTAAACAATAGTTTTTTGAAACAAACACTGTGGACCCCAGCTTTAATAGGCCTACACTAGTTTAAACCTAAAAGTCTAAGTCCATCACTAATAGATGTGACATGTTTGCAGAAACTAGTTGTTTGAATACACTAGTGTCTAGAGACATTTTTAGTTTAATGTCTTGGTATTTACAATTTAATGTAATTGTTCTCGCTAAATAATAATGTTTTAAGAGAGTGCATGGAAGTAATCTATATTATTATACCTATTACTATTTTTTTCAATGAAAAAATGTTTAATTTTGTTTTACTAAAATAAAACACGGATGAAAACAGTTATAATTTGGTTTAGACCTACGTCTTATAACTGTTGACAATATTAAATCGATTTACTTCGGCAGTCAACACGTCATTGAGTTTAAACTACACATGTCAGCGCCCGCGTTTAAAGAGTAACAACTCGTACAGCGGATAAATCACGGCCTACCTAAGGCAGCTGTCCGGAGTGACAATAAACATGCCGTCCACCTCAGCACAAAGCACTGGCCTCGTTCACTAAGACAAGGTATGTATTGCTAGTTACGATTACTTCTCCTTCCTGGACAGCTACAATAACTGTTAAAGGTTACCATGGACAGTTTGCCTGCTCGATATGTATCCTATTATGCCAATGTTGTGGAAAACTCACGTGGCGCCATATTTGTGTATCAGAAACATCGTAATTAATTGTTGGGTTATATTTTATGAACACTGAGCGTCATTTTACATTTATTGTCAGTTTAAAAACTCCAAGGTTCTTGCTGGATTAATTGTTTACAATATAGAGAATATCGTAAAAATTCAGTTGGCTCGTATTTTAAGAAATAATGACCAAAATGAAAAGAAAATTCTTGCGGCCCATATCTTACATTATTTATGTACTTAGGAACATCTATGTTACATATTTTTAACGGTCGTGTCTTATATATTTTAAGGACGTGGTAAAAAATGACTTCATAATTTCCGAAGTTTTAAAGTCGTGAAAATTTCTTGCTGGAAATATTTAAAACTATTTGCGATCTAGACACGTTATAAATGTTCTTGCTGGCCATATTCTAGTATATAAAAAACAAAGTAAAAAGTAGTTGCCCAATTAATAAATAGTTCTTGTATTTGAATACATCATTGTTTTTTATTATTATACAAGAAAACATATTATATATATATATAAGGTTCACGGCAATTGGCTTAAATAATTTACTTTTGTTGTGATTTCATTTCAAATTAGCTGAAAATGAAATTAGCGGTCGAGGCAAGAAACAAAAAAACTTCAAATATAATACATTAGATCAGCGGTCTCCAACCTTTTTCAGGTTTTACAATAAATTATCGTCTAGGAGTACAAGCCAGTGGTCAAGCTCATATGAACATACGGGTTGCCACTTTGGGGACGTATCAGTAGCAGGAATCTGCAAACCTCCCTCATAAAGCAAGATGCTGGTTAAGACTACTCTCAGTTGCAGTAAAAAAAAATGGAACTATTGTTCCTTTCACGATCTCTTCTAGAAAATGTATATATATATATATATATATATATATATATATATATATACATATATTAAACCAACATAGGTTATTCAAATACAAGAATATTTATTTATTTATATTCAAAGCTTTGAATATAAATTAATAAATATTCTTGTATTTGAATAACCTATGTTGTTTAAAATTAGTAAACAAGAAAACCTATTTTATATATATATATATATATATATATATATATATATATATATATACTCACACACACACACACACACACACACACACACACACACACACACACACACACACACACACACACACACACACACACACACACACACACACACACACACAACCAGTCAGATATCTATTCGTGCAATTCATTCTCCTGTTCACTCTTCTTTTCAGTATTTACACCTCTTGGTTTATCTTTCACTGTCCATCTATAACTTCATATCTTTGTTTGAATCATTCTTTTTCTCGTTTACCAGTCCACCATTTTTTTTTTTTTTTTTTACATCTCATCTCGCAGACTTAAGGTGTTTCCTGATATTTTCTTGTGCAGTTCATTTCTCCTGTTCACTCTTCCTCTCTATATTTACACCTCTTGGTTCAACTATCCCTCTATAACTTTATATGTTTGCTTGAATAATTCTTTTTTTTCTTTCACCTGTTCACTATTTTCTTTGGTACATCTCATGTCGCAGACTTAAGGTGTTACCTGATATTTTCTTGTGTAGTTCATATCTTCGGTTCTCTCTTCCTTTTAATATTTACACCTCTTGGTTTAACTGTTCATCTATAACTTTGTATGTTTGCTTATGCCATTCATTTTTTCGTCCACCAGTCTTTCTTGTTTGTATTTTATTATTTTTTTTTTATACATTCAACTCGCAGAACGTTCAGGTGTTACCTGGTATTTTCTTGTACTGTTCATTTCTTCTGTTCTCTCTTTTAAAATTTACGTCTTTTGGTTTAACTCTGCATCTATAACGTAGTATATCCTTATATAGTTAATTTTGTTCTTCTGCTGTGCTTTGTCCATTCATCATTTCTTTCAGAACATCCTCCAGCAGACAAGTTCTTAATGCCATTTACAGTTCATTTTCACGTCTCCATTAGTCTAAGCAAAGTTTAATTTTTCGCCCTCTTTCTCTCTGCTCGTTTCTTACATCTTCTTACAAAATACTCTACAAGCCCCTCCTCACCCAGAGCCTTGCGGAATTTCACGCAAGCCGGAACACATCAGTAACAGATTGTAAGATAATGATTCGCTTCGACATTTCTGAACGGAAACTCACTCGTTACAACTGTTGCTGGAACATTGCAACTATTTCAAACATGTTTCCACCTTATTGCGAAACTTATAACTCAATAAACAGTTACTTTTTTTACAATAAAATTTTGAACTGATAACGTTCATCACGTCAGTTAGGGCTACCGCTAATTGCAGTCCACTTACACAATCACAAGTAATCGACTACAAGACTGTGTTTTAGGGTTTTCCTGCGATTAAACTACAAACCACAAGAACAGAATAAAATATTGATTTATAAAATTAGAATATCTCTTTAGGTAATTTTTTCTTTTGCATTTCCAAATCGTTTATTGCAAATTGATTTCACATTCTCTTCCTCTCCATAACTCTCTACACTCTACAGATTACCATTCCTCATGACTTACCTTCGCTCACTCGACCTCATTTTCTATTGCTTCCGTACATTAAAAATGGTTGATTATTCTCCTCTCGAAACCTATGATTTCAACACTTTCTGCTGGGAATACCTTCTACTGTGCACGTAATGGAAATCAATTGATGACGCATTTCAATGCATAAACTAAACCCCCCCCCTTCTGTGGTACATTTTTTCTTCCTCAGGAATTGAGATTCTCCCCCCATAAGAAAATGTACACGTAATATGACCATATAAGTAATAAAGCGGCTGAAAGGTTAGGTTTCCTTGCTAAATTAATCATCTAATACAGTATTAACCAACCGGTAGCTCGCGTAGTGTTTTCAGATAGGTCTTAACTCGATCCTAAAACTATGAGGAACCAAAACAATAAACCATTAAAAAATTTTAAACAAATCGAATTGTATTTCAGTTGTATTGTTTTAGCCATATTTATAAGATAGCCATATTTCCGTAAAGAAATATAAAATAAAAGGCACAAACAAACATTTAAAACATTGTTGCGGGTATATATGTATATGTATATTTATATATATCACGTTCACTATATGTACTTAAACAAGAATCATACTTGGTATTTATCCGAGTTCATTTTTAAAGATTGATAATATCATCATTGTCGAGCATCAACTGAACTCAACCTGAATAATAGAGTTCAGTTGATGCTCGACAATGAAGATACTACCAATCTTTGAAAGTTAAATCGCATAAATACCAAGTAAGATTCTTGTTTAAGTACATATAGGGAAAGTGATAAGAGAATACAAGAAAACAGTGTTGCAAAGTTATATATATATATATATATATATATATATTATAACGAAATTCATTAGGTTAAGAAAACTTAGAAACTTATCTGAACTTGTGGGATATACCTAGCTAGTGCTAGTCTATTGTCAGATCTTTCGGCAAAAATAAGTTACTGCACACACACCTGCAAGTCATAAATAAAAATAATTCGAAAGGGGTTCATTGTAAGTAAACCAGGACGTGCCTCGTTCATGGGAGAGAAGCTTTACCTAGACATCCACGGACCAGGGAGATTTATGACTAAGAATCCCTGAGAATATAGAAAAACACATGCACCTGTGGGAAAGTTCAACAAATTCCCACGAAGCCCAAAAGAAAGTGAGGGAAGTGTCGAAATTTCATAGGCTAGCTACAGTTTGAGCGCCATAAGGGAGCCAATCAAATTTGAAGAGGTGATGAAACCCATACGGATACCAACCAAGGGAAACAGGAGGAAGGCTGTCAAATCTGAGTACTCGAAAGGGTCAAGTTGTAGAACTCGAGGGAGAAGTAATGTTTAGTTTTAGTGCGAAATATCAAATTCAAACAAAGTAACGTGGAACTTTAAAGTAAGGGAGATTAATAAGGGAAATTATTAAATAGAAAGTGAAGTATAAAGAGGGAGATTAAAGGGTAACAAGTGAAATTAAAATAAGGGTGTGATTAATAAAGTCAGTTACGGCATAGAAGCATATCGAGAAATTAAGAAAAGTGAAATTGATAAGAAAATATTAATAAATGAATTTGTGTCAAGTGAAGTGAAACAAGGAACCACGCAAGTAATAAGTAATACATTTATTTTTAACTTAAAGCCAACTCTTTAAAGTAACAAACATTAAGAATCTTTTAAACTTTAGAAATTCTTTAAAAAGTTATAGTTAATTGAAATATAAAATTTATCAAACCAAGTGCAGTAACTTATACACGCCCTTAGATAGCTAAAAGAAAGTAAATTTAGAATTATTAAAAAATCAATAGTCAAATAAGAGTCGTGATGCCTATCGGCAAATATTAGAGTTAGTAAAACGAATTATATGAACTACCTGTAAATGCAATATTGATCTCAGGATAAAATAAATCTGTTATTATAAAAGCAAGTAGCTGGGTTATTAATTTAATTTCCCAACAGTCAAAATTATACTGTAGACAAAAGAAAAGTGAAGGTACGTTATAATATATATATATATATATATATATATATATATATATATATATATATATATAATATTTATTTATTTAATGGTAAAATATATACATATATATATATAATACGTTTCCTTGTTTAATAATTTAAAACAACATAGGTGTTGTAATTTAAAAAAACCTATGTTGTTTTAAATTATATATATATATATATATATATATATATATATATATATATATATATATATATATATATATGTATGTATATATATATATATATGTATATATATATATATATATATATATATATATATATATAAGAAGGGATACGATACAAATATTGTTTTACTCCACCATGGATTGTTCGACCGTCGAGATATTTCGATAAGGAGAGGTGGGTGGCAGGCTGAAGAAGATTGGGAACCACTGATCTAATATATTACATTTGAAGTTTTTATTGATTCTTGTATCGATTTCTACTGCTATATACAGTATTTAAAATTATACATTTTATATTTTTATTACTTAGATGAGTACGTAAATGGAAACATTTTGGTAGTTATTTCATTTTAAGCTAATTTGAAATGAAATCACAACAAAGGTAAATTATTTAAGCCAATTGCCGTGAACTATATATTTATAGAATATGTTTTCTTGTATAATAATAATAAACAATGATGTATTTAAATACGAGAATTATTTAATGATTTCTATTCAAGCTTTTTATTGATAAACAGTACCAACATAATCAGGAATTATTAATTTATAAAATTAAAAATCTTTTATTTTGTTCTTTATATTTTTATTACTTATACGGTCACGTAAATGGAAATCTTTTGGTAATTATTTCATTTTGGTATTTTGGTATTATTCTTTCCTGATAATGTTGTCACCGTTTATTAACGAAAAGCTTTGTATAACAATTAATAAATAATTCTTGTGTATATATAAATATATATTTATTATAATATATATAACTTTATTTTATATTATATATTATATATATATTTATATATATATATATATATATATATATATATATATATATATATATATATATATATATATATACATATATTTATTTATTTATGCATATAAACCAATAATATTATCGAAGGAATTACTTTTTAAGAAAATATACACATAAAAAGTATTTCAAGAAAAAAATATTTTCTATTAACTGACATTAAATATACTATTAACTAAGAATAACTTGTTCCGACAGCTGTTGTGTGAAGTGGAGACTGCAATCGTCAACATGGGTGGCATAGAGATTCCCGAGAGGCTCAGCATGGAGAGTGTCGAGTCGATGAAATGGGACAACCGTCCGGACCACACGGGAGGGCTGATACAGGACTGGGGGGTGCTGGCAGCCTACCAGAACTTTCTCGACGACTGGATCCGAATCATCCGGCGCCTGGTGGGCAAAAAGAGCAACCAACTGTGCAAAACCAAGCCGTTGTCGAAGAAGAAGAAAAAGAAAAATCGGAAGAAACCCACCAGGCAATGAATCGATAGCGTTTATGAAATGAGGCTGTGAATGTTTATTTTTTATTAGAATACTCATTAAACATGTATGTTACATTTATCCATGACTTAAGTATACTGAAATATTTATTGTGTTATATGTTTAGGATGATTATTCTTAAGTATTTTATATTACTATCATATACAGGGTTATGCCAAGTAATAGATTCGAGTCTAGTGTAAGGCTGTATTTTTGTTTTCTAAATACTAACAATGAAATGATAAAAATGTTGTGTATTGTTTAAATTAAAGGTTAATATATTAAATACAACCTTCTTGTCATTTCTAGCTTAGTGAATATAACTGTAGGTGCGACGTATCGGACCACTTCCATCCTCTCGAGTTGCTACTATAGAGAAGTTGGTGGTGACTTAACCTTAATCTACAACTAATAGATTATTGTACTTAATTAATTTATTTAAATTCTATCAGCGGCAGTATAACTTCAATTTTAATTCAAAATAACAAATACATAGTAG
Organism: Prosapia bicincta; assembly: GCA_036971475.1. Classification (NCBI taxonomy): domain Eukaryota; kingdom Metazoa; phylum Arthropoda; class Insecta; order Hemiptera; family Cercopidae; genus Prosapia; species Prosapia bicincta. The sequence continues at coordinate 380,832,759 of JBAIZL010000001.1, forward strand.
GAGATTTGGCCGGGGGATGCGCTGTTGCCTACTTGACATTTAGAGTGGTTGGGAGCTCGCTAAATCAGTGTTGGTAGTATATATATAGCTATCTGCCACAACAATATGTCTTGTACATCACTGTGCATAGATGCGAGATGGGTAGACTACTAACGGGCTTTCCCCTTCTACTTGTAGGCGAACACTCTTCTTGCGCATTTCTCTAGTCTCTTGCTATGACTCGGGAGTCAGCGCACATTCACACCAACAACATAAAATATAACGCAGATATCTTTTTTGATTTAATATAATCGGGACATGTATAAATTCCATCTCAAATAACGGCATTTAAGGTTGAAAATAAAAGTTCAGTTTCCAGCACAAAAAGCTCTTCCATCACTTTTGCATGTATAATCAGCTACTTTATTAGATATTTTCAAATCAATCCGTTTCAGTTGTAACTTTATGAGAGATGATACACTTTTTCGAGGCGCATATACTTAATTTATGGAACAATATGAAAACCAATCAATAATTTTCGAGTAGTTAGAGCAATCGGAATAAAACAATTATTGAATACTGTAATCGGGTTTTGTCTTGACCATTAACACATTTGTAACACTATTCGTATATAATGTTTCGAATTCCTCCTCTAAAAGGGTAAAATTGTTCAACTTTACACATTACAGTAGTGTCAGTAACCAGGACGTCAAAAATCTGGAGTTACAAATCCAAAACGCGGTTTTAGTAATAATGACAAACGGTAATGTATTAGAATGTACATTATATGTTCTCTCACTAAATTCGTTTGAATTTTTTAAACCCTCTGACGTCTATTTTATAATAAATCCTGGTTTAATTCAAACTTACAAGGTTTTCTAAGGATTAAAATCTATTATAGTGAATGAAATATCAATCATACGCAGTAGTTTAAGAGATCGTTTAAAAATCCGGATAAATTAGTAGTCCGGATGGATCCCAGTCCCAACTGATCTCAATTTTCTACTTTCTACTGTATAAATATTTTTAAAGATTTTGCTCTGACTCAAAACTTTGTCACACTATGAACAAAACACCTCAAATCTCTGTAAATCACAAAATGTTTGTAGATAATTTGTGATTTTTATTTATCACTATCAACCTTTGATACAAAACATATTTGAAAAAGCCTTAAGCATCAGAAACTACCGTAAGTTTTTTATTCTTACTTTGTGGAAGAGTGAAGCTATTAGAAATTAGGATCTTCTAACAGGGTACACTATAATGCAAGCTTTTTGTATTCTAACACCACTAGTAAGTAAATAACACTTCACAATTAATGATTTATTTTCTCATGCGCGTTTAAATGGAGAAGAAGGTCATCATTAACAGTATAAGGAGTATATTACGAGGGCAGGGGGTTGCCAAAGATACGTTTTCGACTACAAATCACCCGCTAACATTTTAATAATTTTATCGAGCTCTCAATAAAAATTAAAAAAAATTGGGCTGTTAATAAAAACCCGTTCTTCAAACAAAAGAAGCCATAATTAAATTGTTCAATACCATTGATATTGTTATTTCACCGTGAGTTCATAATATAATCCAAACTATCTCGCAGCGTCGTTGATTGCAATTTTATATTTACAATATGGAGCTTAGATAAGTGAAACTTATCGCTGGATTTAAGCAAATTTTTTACCAGCTGTTTAAAATTCGCAAATTTTGGTCTGTTTGTAACGAATTGTGACAGCCTTATACCAGTATTGTAGGTGCCGCGGCACCCAATGAGCACAAGCTCCCAATTATCAAGGAGTATAAACGAGTATAACTACACAAATTCTAAACTATAAGTGTAGTTTAGGATTAGTGATAAAAACTAGAAGCAACTGGGCTTTAATTTTTTATTTGAAATACATGAAACCTCTTACCTACAAAAACATTTTATTTGTATCTTGAAGTGCAATTCGAATGCAAAGCAATTATCTTCAGAGGATATTACTACAAGAATATTTGTAACTCATAGAATAATTTCCTTTAAAGATGATTGTTATCCAATCGAAATGTACTTTAAGTTTTAAATGAAACATTTTGTGGTTGAGGTTTTATTTATTTAAACTAGAATTATTGACGATTACGTCGTCATAGTAACGCGTTTAAGAAATGTTATTATTGTTATTATTGATCCTCTTTATTTATTTTATTAAAACTTTTCTCACAAGCTAATTTGAACTTTGGTGCTCTAAATGTTTACTTTACCGTCATTTAACCCTATATTTCTGTATATTTACCAAGTATTCCATTACTAACATTGTCTACCCTTAGCAGTCGATCGCACTAATCTTTCCATCCGTAAGGAACAAAATGTTTAAGCAAGATCTAGTCAGTATTAATATTTTTAAAGTATAATAAGTGTTTTAAAATTATATTTATGTAAAAGTGTGCCTTTATATATAGCGTTGTATTGTTATTTAAAGAAATATTGTACGTGAAATTGCCTCGAACAAATAGTTTTAAACTGCACTTTTTGTATGAATAGGTAAAAAAATATTTAACAGCATATACTTTTGAAAACAAAATTCTCCATACCGAAATTGCTTTTGAACGGTTCTCACACATCATTAGACTACATTGCAGCCCTACATTCACTCTTCCTGAACCCGCCTTGTACCCTTAAAACATGCGATGGTTTTGCTGTGTCAATGTGTTATGCGATTTTGAGTCCCATAGGTTTCACAATTCTTGCAATCACTTCTAGAGACACTACCAGAACCATTGCACGGTTTTATCCTAGCTTCTACAACAGATATTTCATCCCTTAAAATTTTTAAAGGGTTTACTGTGGCAATTTGTTATGCGATTTTGAGTCCCATAGGTTTCACAATTCTTGCAATCACCTCTAGAGACACTACCAGAACCTTTGCACGGTTTTATCCTAGCTTCTACAACAGATATTTCATCCCTTAAAATTTTTAAAGGGTTTGCTGTGGCAATTTGTTATGCGATTTTGAGTCCCATAGGTTTCACAATTCTTGCAATCACCTCTAGAGACACCAGAACCTTTGCACGGTTTTATCCTAGTTTCTACAACAGATATTTCATCCCTTAAAATTTTTAGAGGGTTTTGCTGTGGCAAAGTGTTATCAGATTTTGAGTCCCATAGACTTCACAAATCTTTCAATCACCCCTGGCGACACTACCAGAACATTTACACGGTTTTATCTCAGCCTCTACAACAGATATTTCATCCCTTAAAATTTTTACAGGGTTTGCTGTGGCAAAGTGTTATCAGATTTTGAGTCCTATAGACTTCACAAATCTTGCAATCACCCCTGGCGACACTACCAGAACGTTTGCACGGTTTTATCCCAGAATTAAAATTGCATCCCTTAAAAGTTTCAAACAAAAAACAATAGACGAAACAGACTGAATATTTCCAAACTTTAACAATTGATCTACGTGTATGTTAATAGAAAATTGTCCAAGATGCAATTATAAATATATTATTATCATCTTCAATATCAATGTTTTACGTTTTCAAGGTATAAATTTCTCCGAAAAAGTCAAGGTTACCTCTTTTATAATTTTTAAGACGGGCCAAAGGGACACATAAATACCATTTTTTCTTTACTTTGTTTCTCCTCTTGGGCGTTTTTCTCAAGTTAACCAAGACCTCATTGTTGATGAATTTCTTAAACAGAAATCTGTTGCTGTTTAAACAGATTTTTTTGTCAATTTTACATTTTCAAATTCCTTCTTTTTCATTCATTCGACTAAACTCCCTACATCTTTAATTTTGTACAACATTTAAAAAAAAAGGATGTGTTTGTTGGTCCTGAAAGAGGTCATTCTTACTAAGTTCAGATAAACGTTTCATATATTTTTCAAGTTATATAAATATTTATATATATATATATATATATATATATATATATATATATATATATATATATATATATATAAAGAACTAAGTCAAAATACAAATACAAGAATTATAATTGAATTATAATTGTAAATTCAATTATAGTTCTTGTATTTGTATTTTGACTTAGTTCTTTATTAATACACAAGAATACATATTGCGATATTTATATATATATATATATATATATATATATATATATATATATATATATATACATATATATATATATATATATATATATATATATATATATATATATATTAAATATGGTGATATGTTTTCTTGTAATATAGTTAATAAATTAAATTAGAAATATTTCAAAAACAAGAATACTTTTAATGAATATATTTATTCTGAGTATATTTATTTTAATGAATATTATAAATATATTCATTAAAGGTATTCTTGTTTTTGAAATATTTTTAATTTAATTTATTAATTTTATATATATATATATATATATATATATATATATATATATATATATATATATGGTGATTTTTTATAATATAGTTAATGAATAAAAATATTTCAAATACAAGAAAATACAAAAATGATAATAATACCAAATTAATATCATTTGATGTTACATGTATAAATAACATACCTATGAAAACACTTGAAATAACAAACAATAATATAAATACTTATGAACAAGATAAAACATTTAAAACATTATTACAAAAAATAATAACTACATTAAAATTCATATTAAATTAAAATTAATTTTCACATAATAATAAATTTTATAAACAATAAGATCCCTTATGGGCTCCCTTATGTCAAACATATTATCGGATATATTTTTACAAATATATTATCAGACAGAAAATATATAAATTGAAACCATTCTTGTATATGAAATATTTTTATTCATTAAATATATATATATATATATATATATATATATATATATATATATATATAAATATATATATATATATATATATATATATATATATATATATATAATTTCAAACAGATTTTAATGAAGTAATACAATTATCAATAAACCCAAGAACTTCAGTCCAGTAGTCAGCTTGTTGTACTATTCTGCCGCTTGCCATTGTAAGCATATCTTTCGCAGCCTGTCTGTTACCAAATGTGTAATTTATGTATCATTTAAAAGAACGTTTCCTAACCTAAATAATTACCCTATTTTTATAGGCTTGCAAAGGAGAGCCTAAACTACTTGGTTTATATACACAGTTTAATAAGAATTGTATATATCTTACAAGTAACCAATATAATATTCTATATACCTTGTAATTAAACAATATACAATAGTACATAATTTACAGACAATATATAATTGTATAAACCTTACCGATCAACAATATACAATATGTATACTCCCTGCAATTAAACAATTCACAATTGTATGTACCAAAAACTAACCAATATACAACCTATACATATTGCAATGAAATAATTGTATATACCTTACAAATAAACCATATACAATTGTACATAGCTTAATTAAACAATGTACAATTAAAATATATACAATTGTGTATGTCTTAGAGTTTAACAGTATGCTCTACATTATTGTTTATACATTAGAATTAAACAATATACAATTGTATATACCTTAAAATTAAACATTATATAATAGCAGATATCCTAAATTAGGCAATATACTTACAATTATAAATAAATATATATATATATATATATAAATATCGCAGTATGTTTTCTTGTTTATTAATAAAGAACAAAAGTCTAAATACAAATACAAGAATTATAATTGAATTTACAATTCATTATATATATAATTGTAAATTCAATTATAATTCTTGTATTTGTATTTAGACTTTTGTTCTATATATATATATATATATATATATATATATATATATATATATATATATATATATAATAAAAACTGTATCAGTATTACAAAATGTACTCATTCATTAGCTGTAGGTTAGCTTTTACCTAAAGGAGGGAAACATGAACGCAATACAGTAATTTAACAGTGAATCCTATGTACTTCGAAAACAGTTTTAAAATTATTGTTTCTAATTTACAGGTCTAGGTTTTTCTTAAAGTTAGATTCTTTTAGTTCTTGTTATTAATTTTTTTATAACAAATCTCTAAGCCAAAATATAATGTAAAATCTGTATTATAGAGTTTAATTCTGCAGTAGTTTAATGTTTGTATTTATTAACAAAATAGAGATAGTGTTTTTTATATTTTCAATAAAGAAGAAAGAATAAACTATGTGTTATAAATTCCTTGCCTCACACAATCATACATTATGTCGACTGATGAAGCAATTTATAGTTTCTGAATGCAGCATTTAAGTAATAAAGAAATATCCTCCAAGAAACAATTTGCTTCTATTTCTTATTTCATTTGGTTTTTAATTAAATCTCCCTCCGCGCCACTTGATCCCGCCGTCGCCTCCCATTATAAATATCGCATGATGCCAACATCCGGAACGTCCCACGAGTGCACAAACAAAAGTCACACTTTTTGTTTAATAACAGTGACGTCACACTACACAATTCGTTAGGTTAAGAATTAACAGGTGTACGCTAAACTGTTGAATCATGTGGTTTGGACAAACCGGCCGTGCGGAACGGTCCGCCGCTCACGCTTGCGTAGACTTTCTAATTTAAATGCAGTGTGTTTCATGGCCATGGACTTGAATTCAATTACACGTGAAATAGATTTTTCAATACTTCTCGTTTAATTAACGTAATAAAGTCAGCGTTTGGAGTAACTGAAAGATAACTAATCCCAGACAAAAATTAAGTTATTAAAAAGTACAATCTTCTTCGTAACAAAGAAAAAGAAAAATGAGATAAAAATGTAAGTGAAAATGCTCTTTGAAGAGAACGAGAGTGAGTGGAAAATTATAGACGAAATGGGAGTACTTTTAAAAAGTAAGAGGGAAAAAATTAAACAAAGAATGTGTAAGTGAAAATACCCCTCAAAGAGGAGAGGGATGAGTAGAGGGGAAGAATGGTAAGTAATGAGGAAGAGGAGAATAAGGAAAGGGAGAAGATTTAGATGTAAGGAAAACAGAAAGTAAAATAAAGATATGAAGAGAGAAAGGGCAATGGATCATCTAGGGTAAAATATCAGTGATGAGAAAGATTAGAGGAAAGGAAGAACGGAAAGGTTGAGGAAGAGGAGAATAAGAAGATATAAGAAAAGCACCACGCGCGAAATGAATACTGAAACAGATAGGTGATAATATTGTTTGAGAAGAGAGAGAATGTGAGGAGAAGAATTGAAGGAAGGGGAGAAGGTTTAGGTGTAAGGGGAACAAAAGTTAAATAAAGATACGACGAGTTAAAGGGCATTGAACATGTAGGGGTAATACCACTGATGAGGAGACGAATTAGAGAAAAGGAGGAACGGAAAAGTTGAGGAAGAGGAGAAGATCTAATAAAAAAACCACCAAAGCGAAATTATCGCTGGCGCAAGTCAATGAAATGCTACTTTAGGAGGAGGTGGAAGAAGGTTTATAAAAACGAATAAAATGAACCAATTGCAATACGGACTTTTTAATCATATATGTTAATCGTATATAAATTATAACTGGTTGTCCTAAATAAAAAATGAATCTCTTAGTTATGGATCGTTTTCGGATAAAATTAAAAAAGAGTTGAGTAAAATGGAGTGTATACATGTAGAAAGGATAATGAACACGGGGCTACTAGCCGGAACGACAGACTATAGACACCGGCTGCAAAATTACTTTTTTATTTATTTTTTTAAAGACAAGAGCTTAAATATGGACATCTAAAAAGGATAGGAACGAAACGAAAACCCCCTGCTATAATATTTGGGGAAGGATAATTTCCCACTGAAATCACTTGTGTATAGTGGTGTGCCCGAAATAGACTTACTCTCTATAGACGCCACCTTGCAGGAACAAAGATAAGAACCGGTAGGTAAGACTAATAAAGTATAAGAGTAGGGCATGCAGAGTAAACTTTATGGTTAGCATGTATCTTTGTTTGTCATATTATGTATACCAATAATTTTTCTATAAAATAATTTTGCCGATAAAATAGTACCAGCATCTTCAGGAAAATAATTATCTAATAAAATATTGTTACAAAATTAAATCATATGTGCTACAAACGACCATATGTTTATAAGTATTGTACTTTAAACAATATATATATGTTGATACGTATTCCTTCACAGATGGAAAACTATGATGAATAGTCACTATCCGGTGCACATCCATTTATTCTGCAGTGGATAAAATCGCAGTTCCGACGTTTCGCTAGAATGTCATCTAGCATTGACGAGGTGAACCCATAAACAGTTTCATCATCATCATCATATATATATATATATATATATATATATATATATATATATATATATATATATATATATATATATGTGTGTGTGTGTGTGTGTGTGTGTGTGTGTGTGTGTGTGTGTGTGTGTGTGTTGATACGTATTCCTTCACGGATTGAAAAATATGATGAATAGTTATTATCTGGAGTACATCCGTTCATTCTCCAGTGCATAAATTCGCAGCTCCGACGTTTCGCTAGAATCTCATGTAGCATTGACCCAACAACAGTTGAAGAGCGAGTCAACTTTCAACTAGTCTTTCTCGCTCTTCAACTGTTGTTGGGTTCACCTCGTCAATGCTAGACGAGATTCTAGCGAAACGTCGGAACTGCGAATTTATGCACTGCAGAATGAACGGATGTACTCCAGATAATAACTATTCATCATATATATAACCTTGCAGTAAATCTGATCAAGAAGTGATCATGTAAGATGGCCATCTCTAGATTATCTTTCAGTTTGTAAAGGAAGTAGCAAGGGCATTAAAATGTGCCTTATGGAAAAAATAAAGTAAATGTTTGCATTGTATAAAAATTCAGTATCCCCGATAACGTCAGTCAACTGTTCACCTCGCGCCATTCGACAAATACAGCATTTAATATTATAATGCAAGAATCTTAAGCCTTGTACATATTACTTTATAATATAATATTGTACAAATCTAGGATTCTAATGAAGTGTTTGAACTACATAAACAATTATTTATTTAATTTACTTCTTTTATCATCAACGTTTCGCCATTTACATTTTGTTATAGCCTTTTACAACAACAAAAAGTCATAGATAAATATAGTTATAGATATAGTTATAAATCTATCAATAAATCATACAACTATATCATAATATATATTTATGTGCGTGTGTATGGGTTTGTTTATATGTATATGTGCGTCTGTTTGTGTGTGTGTGTGGCGCACGCACGCGTGCGTATTGTATGCGTTGTGTGAATAAATAAAATATCCTTGGTTTGTGTTTTTCATAAATATCTCTGAGTTTAACCAAACCTTTTTAATAATATTGTTTACAAATCTTTTTGATTAATAATTATTTATCGAAATCTTGTTGCTGTTCATGACGAGCTGGTTGTTAATTCTTATTATACTTTTGCTATTACTTGCCACCAGAATTTTTGTTAACTAAGAGTTGTTAAATTGTTAACTTACACTTGAAGGAAACGTTTTCGTCTCACTACTTCTTCAGCCTCGTATTTTTGCCGCTAGGAATGCTTCAGTTGTGCTTCCTCGGTACCATTTTTTATTGAAAGTTAGAAGTGATGTGATCGAACAGAATGTGTGATCTGTGCCGTTTTTGTCCATTTAAGATGTCATTTTTATGTGTGTTGCTATGTCTATATATTTCAAACTGTACAAGTGTGTTTAATTTATGGCCTTTGTTGCATGTGTGGTAGATGCTCAGGTTATTTTCAATACTTCTGCATGAGTGTTTATTATCCATAAATCACCTGATTTGCGAAAATGAGTTCAATAGTAGTGTGCAGTGCACTTACTAATAATAATTATTGTTTGAAATTATTAAATAAAAATATGTTTGTTATAAAAATACCTGCTGTTACCTGTAATAATAATTCATATAGTCTTGTGTAGTTTATTCGAGTCATGAACTTACAGCAATAAATACCCATAAGTCCAACCACGATCCCTGGAAATAGGTCAGCGACACTAAACGGGATTAGTGTAAACAGAAATCTGTGAACGAGCGACGGAATGATTCAACAAGAGCCGAGCGTCACAGCGCGCCGTTATCTCGAGCACCGGACATGGTGACAAACTTTTCTAAATACGGATTTTATTTATATCCGCTCTACAGATAGCGCTGGAATTTCACACGCGATTCGATAACCTGCGCGCCAATAAATGATTAATACATTTGCAATTAGACTGATTGTTGTGCGTCTGGTTCCCGATACAAAGCAATAAATGAGGCGCTTTATCAGACACTCACCGCTCTACTATGTTGGCTTGTAAATAGAGGAATGTGGAGGAAGAGCAACCGATAACGTTATGGGAAAGTGATCCGTGCATTCCGTAACTAGCTTTACCCAAAAGAAAGTTGTTTAAAATGCAATATGTGCTTCAAGTATAAATGTTTAATCACAAATATGTTAATATTTTTAACATTTCAAAATTACTCTAGATTAAAATATTCTTATTACTAAACGAAGGGGGTCACAATAACGTGTTTCCCTTCAGTTTTTATATTCTTTGCTAAGACTAAACATGAGCATAAGGTTTATGGAAACCGGAAGTTCTGCCTTTCCTAACAGGATCCGGTCAAACAATTCATATCTGAAATGTCCACTTAACTTTTTTCTCCATTCCCATCTAGGCTTTCCTGTAGCCAATATCATTTCGATTAATAAATAATACTTTATTACTACCTTTATTACAGTTTTTCAAACTGCAAACAAGAAGCTGCCATTTCTTTGTTTTATTTTAAAGCAATCAGTCAGAATAGCTACTGTCACCTAGAAAGGTAATTCAGGATTTTGGGCGTAGTTTAATTAAATATCTCTTCCACCGCTTAAAATGTCAATGAATTTGCTTACTGTGTTATCTTACTGTTGTATATTTATTTCGGTGTTCTGTTTATTACTGTCTGATTCTCTTTGTTTTGATACTTTTTGTTATTAAGTAACCAGTCTTTTTTTAATACTTTGAATCAAACAGCCAGAATGGTTACTGTCGCCTCAAATTTGTCCATGAATTTGTTTACTGTGGTATATTACTGTTGTATATTTATCTCGGTGTTCTGTTTATTACTCTTTGATTCTCTTTGTTTTGATACTTTTTGTTATTAAGTAACCGGTCTTTTTTTAATACTTTGAATCAAACAGCCAGAATGGTTACTGTCGCCTCAAATTTGTCCATGAATTTGTTTACTGTGGTATATTACTGTTGTATATTTATCTCGGTGTTCTGTTTATTACTCTTTGATTCTCTTTGTTTTGATACTTTTTGTTACTAAGTAACCAATTCTTTTTTAATATTTTAAAGCAAACAGCCAGAATGAATATCCAGAAGGATAGCTACTTATAGTCCTATTCAATTTTACTTCTATGGCTTGGTTTAGAAGCTGGCCATGTTCCGAACTCATATCTCTATCACTTGCAATAACGTCTTGTAATTAGGTTTCAAACCAGAAGATTACTGGCTATCTTACTGTTGTATATTTCTGTGTTTTGTTTACTAAGTTCTGTTTCATCCTGTTTCGATCAGTCAATATGACTGTATCCTCCAAGGATAGGGGATTGTGAACATAGTTAAGGTAGGGGATAATCCCTGGTAGAAGATAGGGTTATACTGGCGTCACGTGTGCAGGATAGCTTTCCTCGTCTCACGGAGCTGTAAGAAAGAAGTGCGGGTTGAATTAGGCAGTAGTAGGGAAAAAGAGCAATGATCCTCTGGTAATGATATGGCACAGCGAGGATAGAGTCGCTTAACCGAACCAAACCTGCTCTCAAACCGGCTGAAGGGGGATGCAACTAGCTTGTCGGGTGCGCCCACGATCTCCCTTGTAATAGAAGACGGAGGAGAGTTATTTTTCACAAGTACAGGATCACAGCCATGAGGTACAAATCCTTTATATCAGGATCATCACCTGATATAAAAGACGAGATATATTAAGGATTAGACGAAGTTAATCCTAATCTTGTACTGTAAGATGGCGATGATTATGGTTCGCACAGCTTGGGTTGCCTTCCTCGAGTAATTACGTTATACATACATAGTTACATAAAGATAAACAGAGTTACATTTTCTAATATAACAAGCAAATATAATTTATCAATACTCAAATTATAGTAACAATAATTTTTCCTCTTACAAACGTAAAAGGGTTAGTCTAAGTTTACTTTACGTAGACATAAGTTATAATCATTGAATTGCAGTGAACAAATAAAAGGAAATAACAACGATGCAATAGACAACACTACAAAAGTACATCATGCTATACGATTGTGAAACATGAAAGGATTTAATTTTATAGATTTTTTAAATATTAATTATGGTTTGCTTAATATTATTGTATTGTAGTATTCGCCTATTATCAATGGTATTAATTAAAACATAGGGTCTAATACTTGATAATATTTGAAGTTCATATATTTCCCTTTTCACATATTTCTACCTAAAAATACATAATAAACAAGAAACAAGTGATTTTAAGCGTCGCAAAACATAAACCGCGATTAAAATTATGAAACCTTGAAACATATGTAGGCCTAACGACACAAACTATAAAGTAAATGTGCCTTTATATAGTATTTTGCATTGCAAATAAATATAGTTATTTTGTAATATAATTATAAAATAACTGTTAGAATAGTTTCAATTAATAAGAAATAATAAGGCTACTAACTGTATCATTGAAATAGATAAACGGTTGAACCTAACCTTTTAGTTTAGGCGCTATTCTACGTTACTCAGAGTTTCTGAATACAACAGAACACTATATTATGCTACATTATTATATAGCTACATCACAACATAGCTACAACGTGTCCGGTTAGGAGAGATTTTGTTATTAAAAATAAACAAAAATTAACTTTATAATTTTATCGCTGTACCTTACTGAATTATGTACAAAGTTAGATAAACAATTCCACTTGATAAAAACTAAGCGCCAGCCCTCATTGTCTTAGGGTTCGCATTAGTGATGTGACTAACAGTGATATTACATTAACAGGTCAAACCGTGATTGCTACCTTGAAATAAATGTGATTTTTAAAAGTGATTGTGATCCTAAACTGTGATTGTCAGTTGCTACTAGCTATTGGGGTTAGGTAGCCTAATTATATGCGAGTTGACCGTGTCAGTATGATTCTTTTATATTAATCAGTATAATATGATTATACACGCAGTTGTGTGTGTGTGTGAGTGTGCAAAATATTATTACACAATACTATTTGAATTCCCTTATCATATTCGTCCTCAGTAAACAATGTCTAAATTACGCTCCAATTTCGTCTCCTGCTGTTTCCTTTGTTCATTCTAGACATTTCACTTTCAGGCAAGGACACTATTTATTAATACTATGTAAGATATACTAAAATTAACATCTAAAAGTATCAACTCGAACTGCTGCAAACAAAATTGTTTCAGAATATTCATTAGCAATCACGATCACACTAACAACACCACAGGTAGCCGACACAAGTCACAGTCACAGTAGATGAAAAAAAGAAACTGAGAATCACAATCACAGTAAAAAATAGGTTCTAATTTCCAGCTCATTTTGCTCGTCACAGCAGTGACTGACAGCCATTTCATTTCGACCCCAGCACCCCCCTCAAAAAAGCAGAGTTTAAGATCAACGAACTTAGCTCGCCTACCTGGGTGTGACGATTTCGAACGGTTTGGGTTTCTGCGTCACGGGCAGGGCGGTTTGCCACTCCATCACAGTTTATTTAGACAAAACCCTGCTACGTCATCTCACTAAGTAACAGATCGAACTGTGATTTTCGAATAACAGTAACTAAATCTCAGGTTTTCAAATCACTTCCCATTATTGGTTCACATATACGTTACATACAAACACAAACTTTGTAAGTAAAAAGCGAACTAAAAGAACTGACATTAAATATCGCCAAACAAACATAACCTCACTTTTATCATACCCGTCTTTACCCTGATAATCTTTACAAATTACGGCACTGTATATAGTAAAATTACTATGTACTCCTATCTATTGTTCGTGAAATAGAGCAATAAAATTACTGTTCTTAAGTAAAATATTCGATTGCTGCATTGAAAGGGTAGCCACCTTTACCTCGGTCTGAGAACAACATATGTAAGCCTATATTGAAATAATCTGGCACCTTACTTCGTTTAATATACTTTTATTTTCTTTTTTATGTATAAGAATATCTTAAACGGATAATTTGTACCTATATTACAACATATTAATATAACTTTCAATTTATAGGCCACAGTTTCGAGTGTGCTCATAGATAGCGATTGAAATTCTGACCAATATTTCCGGCACACAACATTCAAAATAACGTTTTCCTTGTGTATAATCTATTATTATGTAATATAATGTAGCAACGAAAAAATCTGAGTTGGCTCGGACAAGTATTACCCGTTAGCTGGTTTATTGTGAATTATATATACATTATGTTTTCCTAGAATAGAGTTATAACTTGTCAAATTAGGTTATTCTCATATACTTACGTGATTATTACGTATAAATTATTAGTTATTACATTATGAGAAGATAGTAGTTTTCTTAACATATTTATAATTTACATTTTTCTATGAATGCAAATCTAACCTATAAATCTATTGTTTGATTTCAAATCAATATAATTTCAAATAATTTTAAATTGACTCACCGTAAACCACGCCCGTTCACAATATTCAGCATCGCTCTGGTAACTGAAATGAAAACCTTTCGTTAAGAAACAAAGCACAGAAAACTACTAACAAAACATTACGGAAACAATTAGGCTAATTGCTAGAAGGAAGCTAAAAAATTAAAGCTGTGTGAAAAGCACATACACTGCCTTTGGTATTTAATGTTCAGTTAATAATTCAACATCTGACATTATGTTTTGCACAATATCTTAACAACTATTTTGAGAAACGTTATAAACATAACCTGTTAACTTTGAAATAACAGCTGGTTAAATCATTTGCTACAGGAACTCTATACTAAGTACAAAATCAGCTGATTTTTTTGCTAATCAGCTGAATAATCAATAAACTCTTTTGTTTCACCATTCGGAAGGATAACCTACCTTTCTACGAAGGAAAGACGTTGTGTGTGTATTCGTGAATGTAGGGGGTGTATGCGCGAATGCGTATAAGTACGTATGTGTTTGTGTGCGCGCGCGTGTGTATGCTTAATTCTTTTTATTCTATTTTTAAAAAATAACGAAACTACTGCAAACTAGTGACGATTTTTACGTAGAGCTATATTACTTTCAAGGGATATGAAAGTTATGAAAATGTGACCAAAATAATGTCAAAAAGTGCAGTAATATTTTTCATCGTAGTGACCCATAGATTACCCATTGTTGGACAAAGCCCTATTGACCTCATAAATGCAGTGAACATTCTGTAAAGACGAATGGACAAAGAAAGAACCCTATTATGATATTATTTTCAATAATAAAGGAAGCCCAAGACAGCTTTCAAGAAAAAGTTGGGAAAACTTGGAAAAAATGAAAAACTAAATTTTCTAACGTTAAATGTAAAGTGCTTAATAAAAACTTTACTTTTGTGAATAGGTTAGGTAGGAAAAACTGTCGCTTAGAACAAGGAGAAGCGTTTTCTAGTTCACTTCTAATAACGTTATAAAAACTTATTACGTAAACTGGCAGTGAACCTAAATATCGAACACTAAGATGTTTCTGCTTATGACTTTCTGAGAGAGTGAAACACAAATACAGGAGGAACAGAGTGCTTTGAATAACTAGAGTAAAAGAGAATATACATTAGCAAATCCAAGGTGGTGGTAGTGGTGGGGCTGTGGCATTTATGGTGGGGTGGAACGAAGCCGATAAGATTCCTTTTATCTTTATATGTTAGAAATATACCATCACAATTTTTGCTTTAGAAATATATTGTTTGGGGAGAATGTAAAAAAATATTAATTCGTAAAAAATAATTATATACCAAATTTACTACATGGATTAATTGTCTGTTCATTCTAGTATAGAAAACAATTTTTCATTTTCTTGTTGAAAATAATCTCACAGAGTTTAGACGATTTTAGTGTAAATCACACACACATTGAACGAAACTGACTTAGTCTTAGCAGCTACGGTCGTATTTCTACATTTATTGAATACTTTAAAGAGGCTTCAATAGCACACGTTTTGTGTGATTACAAATCCATTTTCAGTATTAACAATTATAAACTTTGAAATGCCTTATGTAAAGGACACGTGTTCCCACAGTGTTTATATAGCATTTCTTAAGTGGGATTGGGAAAGCTGGGGTTCGGCCGTTATATAATAATAGATTTGCATTAGTCTATATATAAATATAAATATAAATATATATATATATATATATATATATATATATATATATATATATATATATATATATATATATAATTAAACAATAGTTGGGTCATAACAGTTTTAAAATAATCTATCTATAAGAAATGTGTTTAATAAATGCAACGTAGGTCGTTATTTAAATTCATTTTATTAGCTCACAATCTCCCGATTTATAATTTCTACAAAATTTCCATCGTCAATAAAATAAAATTTTATTCATCCAATCACGCTCAGTTGCATTTTTATAACCTATTGTAGATGGCAACTGATGTTACCGCTGTTTTTTCAAATATTTATTCAATTATTAAATTATAAAAATTGGGGGGTCTAGGACGGATTCGAACTGAGTATCTTCATGTTCGAAGTAGAGCGCTTTTTGGCACTAAAAGAACTTTCCCATAGTTAAAAGTCTATTTCTCAAAGAAGTATATGAATTTTTATTTTGCTCAAATCTGGTTGTCGTCGAAACCTCCATTGCACAACCATAGATTGTTGTCATGATTACCACACAATATCATTAATAAAGACCAAAGATTGAAAATAAATGAAAAGAATAAAATAAACAAACTGAAATAATGGTATCGAACTTTGCTTCATAAACGGACAATGCGAAACGAAAGCGAAAAGAAACTACAACACAATGCAAGCGACGAAAATAAAGAAATCGTATAAATAGTAACAAGTAGAAATAATACTCCAACAACATACCTAGAAAGGAAAATGGAAAATTGCAAGGAAATTCGCTTTCTATTTTGCCACTGAATGTTGTGATTCTGACATATATGTATGTAAATACACATTTATATTAATTGTAATTATGAAATTAAAGGATGCTAAAATAAAATTTTTCTTTGTTGATTTAAGTAGGAATTGCCTTTAAAAAAATTTAATATCACTTATTTTATATCTATTCTCACTTATCAATTCTATTATCTGAAATTTTGTCCAATTATAAAACTATTATGCTTAAACCAGTACAAAATATCATTTAGTATGCATTTTTCATAAATTATTAATTATACACGGTTATGTATCAAATAAAAATGAGCACATAACAAAAAACAGAAAAATATATAAATGATAATCAATTTTGTCAAATATATAAAGATCCTACGAATAAATTTCAAAATAAAATAAAAAATATTGTAAAATCTTCATATAAATTATTCAATAAAAATAATATTACCAACTATATATATTATAATCCGAAAGTTCCAATATTGAACGGGTTTGTGAAATTACATAAGACAGATAAACCAATAAGACCATTAATAAATTTTATAAATGCTCCATCTTATAAAATATCAAAGGTTATGGTAAATATTCTTAAAGATAAAATAGAACTAAATAATAATCATATTATCATAAATTCTATTAATCTTATTGAAAAACTA